>BJKM01001016.1:0-44273 GCA_015082035.1 Chaenogobius annularis | reverse complement strand
TGGTGGTAGATGTGGGGAGAAGGTAGAGAGGATGAATAGAATTAAGTAAAGGATACAGAGGAGGAGAAGGGGAGGTGGTGGGTTGCAGTACGGTCTGAAGCGCCAAGCTGAACTGCACGGGGGTTTAAATGGGGCGGGCTGTGCGCTGATTGGGAGCAGAGGAGGTGCGCCGAGCCGAGGGGAGTCGGCGCTTGAGTACGCCGATTTAGGCTGGAGAGCAGGTGAGCCCTGCTGTAGCAGTGGACGAGTTAGGTCTTCCAGGCTGAATTTACGCAGGCTTAATTTCTGTGGCCGATTTCTACTGTTGCCATGGTAACATGGTAAGAAATAGTTATGGTCTCATTGGCTCTTTTGTTCAGTGCACCAAGGAGGACGTGTTTGCCGAATTTCAACTGTCTGCGACAACTTTCACCCAAAAATGTGGTTTTGGCCTTTGTGGGGGCGCTATAGAGAATTTTAGGATTTTTGTCTAACGGGGACTTAAAAAATAAAAATTTCGGGTCCAAAAAAACCACGTTTTCGTCAACGTTCAGGGGTCAAAATTGAGGTGGTTTTTGAGAGAAAAATAGAATAATAATAACGAAAAGGTTTTTTTCAGCCATTTTTTTGTTCCTATAAGAACTCAAGCGAGGGTCACGTGACTCAAGCGGGGGTCACGTGACTCAAGCGAGCGTCACGGGACTCAAGCGGGGGTCACGTGACTCAAGCGAGCGACACGTGAGCCATTTTATAAGCCTCTACATTTGCATATCATTGGTTCAGCTTCTTATCAAACGCTCCAGTAACATTTTCCCATATAAACTGTTTTGTTTGAAACTCACTTTGACCACACCTGAGTCGTATTAGCTTCAAACTGATCACATGACACATTTGTTTTCAATGAAATCTGTGGGAGGAGATGCCAAAAGTACGACGAGGTGCCCTTTTGTCAGCGCTGTGTTGATCCAACATGGCCGACTTCCTGTATGGTGCAACTTATTTGCAGCATACTTCCTGCTTCCGAAGAGTGCAGACGCTTCCTTGCTTGCTCCTGCCTGCTTCAGCTGCTTTCCTTATTTATTTTGCTTTTAAATCAGTTTTTTTCTTCCAAACATTTTTTATTATGACTTTTTTCAGCCAAGGATTTTAAGAGTATTTTTCAAATTTTAATCAACAAATCTGAAGAACCAGCGACATGTCCGTGAGAAGAGAAACAAACTCCTGTAAACGCTGTTGGAAATTTCAACAAGAAATTCATGAGCTACAAGCACGCTTATTTGCTTTGGAATCTGAAAAAGACTGCACGATACAATCCCAGTGTCATCCAGTGGTAAGAAGTCCACATTTTTTACAAGAAAAACAGCTACTTTCAACCTAAACCGGTGTGACTCTGTTTCGTTCCCAAAACTGTCTAAAGACCAGGAAAACAAAGTCGGTTCGAAACCAAAGCAATACAAAGATAATGTAACGCCACCTAAAATACAGCTTACAAACAGATTTTTACCACTTTCAAAGACTGAAATAAATGAACAAAGGGAAAATGGGAGACATGACGTGGCGAAAAGGCAGACAGAGACAGAGAGAGAATCTGTGCCTAACGTCAAGGTCGTCTTGATTGGGGTGCGATAAGTCACGTGATGCATGAAAAAATCAAAACACATTCTTTTCCCAGCGCCACAGTCACTGAGATTACGTCACGTATTTCTAATGTTTTGGCAAACATAAAGGAGTTAAACAGCTGATTGTGCACGTGGGCGCAGTGGACACACGACGCGAAGAGACTGAAGTTTTTGAAAAGAGACTTCTTGGAGTTATTCGGCGTGCTTGATAAAATGGAAATAAAAACATTCATAAGTGGACCTCTTCCAAACATCGACAGGAAGATAAAGTTTAGCCGGCTGCTTCAGCTGAACACATGGCTGTCCAAAGAGGTGCAACAGAGGATTGCACTACATTGAGAACTTCTATCTATTCTGGAAACGAGAGGACCTGTTTAAGAGAAATGGCCCACACCTCTGTAGAGGTGGAGTGAGGGTGCTGACAGAGAACCTGCTCCACGCTCTGAGGCATTGGACTGGGCCTGGGCAGGATCCTGAGCAGATAGTTAGAAGAAGAGAGGAATGAGAGAAGAATTCCTGCTCCATCAGCCAGAGACCGAGCTAATGTTTCAACAACAGCAGCACCACAACCACAGCCTCCACCAAAGGATTATTAGCAGCCGTCCACCACCTGCAGCAAAAGAATTCAACTCCAGCTGCTCCACGATCACCCTCCACACCTCCAGCAAAGGACTCATCTGCAGCAGCACCACAACAATCTTCACCACGGCTAGCGCAGGAGTCATTTCAGTTCTTTCCTGCACGGTCCTCATCAAAGGCCTTGGACCCATCTGTGCGCGGGCCCGGCAGTATCCCCGCCATCGCCCCTGCCCTCAGAGCAGCCCTGGATCCCCCCTGCAACATCTACTCCACTACAGATTCCTCACACTCCTTTCCATCTCCACTCTCACCCAGGGGTCTTCCAGCCATCCTTGAACATCTGATCAAATCAGGCATTAAGATGGCTCACTCACGCCTAATATAGCAAGATCAAGAAGTTCTTGATATCAACGATGATGAACTCTCCCCTGACTGTTGCTACGCAGACAAAAATCGCCCCACCTAAACCCCCCGCCTTTCACCTGGTCCTAAACTCTCACCGCCTCCATTACACCAACAAAAGCCCCCCCACCTATCCCCCTCGCCTTTCACCTGGTATCTCCATAGCTAGGATGCACTGGGTCTCAGCGTTGCCGGAACTTATGTCATATTAAAAATCAAAAACAACCCGGGGCCTGTGTAAAAACAGTCTCCCCTAGTGCTATTTCTGTAGTAACATCACACAGATGGGAAAACAAAATGCGAGTCAGACTGCCCAATCTGAGAAATTTGATTCATATTCCCTGTAAAAAGATAACGCCCAGTCTCACTGAAACTAGTCTGAAACTTGCTGTGCTAAATGTCAGATCCTTATGTAACAAAATCATTCTTAATTAATAATTTTATTTCTTCTTATAATCTTGATTTTATGTTTTTAACTGAAACAACAGGAAATTTAGTTCTAATAGAATCTGCTCCACCCAACTTTATGTTTGAATCTAAAACACGAGAAAACAAAAAGGAGGAGGTGTGTGTGCTTTTGTTAGAGATGAAATAGTTACCCACAGGTTGTCCTTTGGGGTGTTTTCAACATTTGAGTACGTAGCCTTTAAAATTGAGCTAAAAACAGTCTCCATCCATTCTCTTCATTGTTTTTATACAAGCCTCCTCAGCACTGCAAAAGTTTTATTGATGATTTTACTGAGATGTTTCAGTCGTATGCACAGACTTTGATGGCTTGGTCATAACAGGTGATTTCAATGTTCATGTTGATCATATCTGTGACAGAAACGCTAAAGAGCTTCATGCTGTCCTTGAAACTTTCGGTCTTACTCAGCGGCGTGAGTGGCCCCACCCACAGCAGAGGGCACACTCTAGATCTTCTAATTACAAAAGGGGTTAATATTTCAAACGTCAATGTGGTCGATGTTGCTCTGTCTGATCATTCCTGTGTCTTCTTTGACCTGTCTGTTTTTCCCAAACCACCAGCTGGTCCTGCAGTTGTCCGGAGGAGACACATAAATGACAGCACGGGAAAACTGTTTATGGAAATGATTAACTTTGAAAATGTCTCATGTTCTAATGTAAATGATTTGTTGAACTCTGTTACATCTAGTGTTTTGAATGTTCTCGACACCATTGCCCCTATGAAGGCTAAAATTGTTAAAAATAAGCCGAAGGCGCCATGGAGAAATGATGATTCGGTCAGGGCACAGAAAAGGAGTGCCGCCGGGCCGAACGAAAATGGCGCAAGTCAAAGCTCCAAGTTCAGAAAAGAGATTTACAGAGAGAAGTTGTACATGTACAACCTCATTTTATGTAGAACTAGTGAAGGATATTTTTCTGAAATAATTGGAAGCTGCAGTAACAACTCGCGTGTCCTGTTGCCACAGTAAACAGATGAACAAACCTCCAGCTCAGCTGCCGTTAGAACTCATTTCCACATCCAAGTGTAATGAGTTTGCATTATTCTTTAATGACAAAGTTCAGGGCATTAAAAATGCTATCAATTCTACAACACATAAAATAACCCTCAAACCACCTACACACTTAGAGCTGACTCACTTTGCACCTGACAAAACTGTCCAGGAGATCATCACCAGCCTGAGTTCATCTACATGCTGCCTCCATGTGTGACCTCCAGATTTCTAAAGTCTGTGCTGAACAGTTTGTTAGCACCACTCACTCACATAGTTAACATGTCGCTTCAATCTGGAACATTCCCAATTTCTTTGAAAACTGCGGTCATAAGCCTCTCCTAAAGAAGAGCAGTCTTGATGCCGCAGTACTGAGTCATGCCACGCCCATCTCTAATCTGCCATTTTGGGGCAAAGTCCTTGAAAAGGTTGTTTACCAACAGCTCACTGATTTCCTCTTAATAAACAACTCATTTGATGTTTTCAGGTTTTAGACCTCATCACAGCACTGAGACTGCTGTTGTCACGGTGACAAATGACATCCACCTGAACACTGACGCGGGCAAAGCCTCAGTCTTAATTCTGTTAGATCTGAGTGCTGCTTTTGACACGGTCGATCATGGGACCCTCTTACAGAGACTAGAGGACTGGGTGGGCATCACTGGCACTGCACTAAACTGGTTAAAGTCCTATCTGGAAGACAGGAAGTACTTTATCGAAATTGGTAAATGCGTCTCACACCAGATGCCCCTGACCTGTGGGGTGCCCCAAGGCTCAATCCTGGGACCCCTTCTGTTCAACCTCTACATGCTGCCATTAGGTCAGTTGATACGCGAGAATATGTCCAATCACAATTATGCAGACGACACTCAGATCTATGTTTCCATGACGACAGGTGAATATGGACCAGTGGATTCACTCTGTCACTGCATCCAACAGATCAGTGTGTGGATGAAGAACAACTTTCTACAGCTGAACTCAGACAAGACTGAAATCATCGTCTTTGGCCCACAGAAACAAAGAGAGAAAGTGTAAACTGTCACCTCCAGAGTCTCACTCTAAAACCTACACATCAAGTTAGAAATCTGGGGGTAATAATGGACTCAGACTTGAATTTTAACAGCCACGTCAGATCAATAATATCAGCAGCTTTTTACCATCTAAAAAACATAGACAAAATCAAAAGTCTAGTGTCTAAACCAGACCTGGAGAGACTTATCCATGCGTTTGTCTCTAGTAGATTAGACTACTGTAACGGCCTGCTCACTGGCCTCTCCAAACGAGCTGTAAAACAGCTGCAGTACATCCAGAACGCTGCTGCTCGGGTCTGACTAGAACCAGGAAGTACGATCACATTAGTCCTGTGCTCAGGTCTCTGCACTGCCCCCTGTGGCTCAGAGAATAGACTTCAAAGCAGCTCTGCTTGTATACAAGTCGCTCCATGGCCTAGCACCAAAGTACATCTCGGACATGTTAGTGCCATATGAACCATCTTGGACTCTGAGGACCTCAGGGACCGGCCTCCTGCTGGTGCCCAGAGTCAGGACTAAACATGGGGAATGTGCGTTTCAGTTTTATGCAGCTAAAATCTGGAACAGTCTTCCTGAGGATGTGAGACAGGTTCTGCTCTGGCAATGTTCAAATCTAAACTAAAAACTGTTTTGTTTGGCTGTGCATATGACTGAAATGCTTTTCTTTGCACTCTTCTCTTTTATGTCTTGAACTATTATTTTGTGATTTCTGCCATGTCTTTGTGATTTTAATGCATTTTTTCCTGTTGTGAAGCACTTTGAATTGCCTTGTGTACGAATTGTGCTCTACAAATAAACTTGCCTTGCCTATTTTGGTGCCGGGCTCCCATTGGCCCCATGTTAATCTAATGTTAAACTAGAATTACAGCACAACATAAAAGTCCCATTTAGTCCAAAGTCTGTCCATTTTCAAATTAAGTTCATTAAGTTGTCTTTTCCATTTGTCTGATGTCTGTCCTTGATCGTTGGTGATGGCCTTTCTTCCTGCCGCCAAAAGTATGTTCCAGAGGTATCCATTTATTGTGTCCGTGACAGGAGTTTGTTCTGAGCACTTCTGCCTCTGCGTGCTACATTAGCGTGCTACATTAGTGTGCTACATCAGCGTGCTACATCAGCGTGCTACATTAGCGTGCTACATTAGCGTGCTACATTAGCGCGCTACATCAGCGTGCTACATTGGCGTGCTACATTAGCGTGCTACATAGCGTGCATTAGCGTGCTACATTTAGCGTGCTACATTAGCGTGCTACATCAGCGTGCTACATTGGCGTGCTACATTAGCGTGCTACATTAGCGTGGTACATTAGCGTGCTACATTAGCAGCTACATCAGTGTGCTACATCAGCGTGCATCAGCGTGCTACATCAGCGTGCTACATTGGCGTGCTACATTAGCGTGCTACATCAGCGTGCTACATCAGCGTGCTACATTACTGTGCTACATTAGCTACATGCTGCTACATCAGCGTGCTACATTAGCGTGCTACATCAGCGTGCTACATTGGCGTGCTACATCAGCGTGCTACATTAGCGTGCTACATTAGCATGCTACATTGGCGTGCTACATTACTGTGCTACATTAGCGTGCTACATTAGCATGCTATATCAGCGTGCTACATCAGCGTGCTACATTAGCGTGCTACATTAGCGTGTTGCTTCCCTCCTCATGGTAACTCCTGCTGCTAAAGTGAAGTTCTCAAAAGTGAAATGCCAAAGCGAAGGCTTTTGTAAAAAGGCAAAACACAGAATGCATTTTGATTGGCGGTTCACACTGGGACGACAGGATGTTAGAACTGCTCCAACTCTCAAGCCGTCAATTTGACGGTTGCGCTCTGGTGATGACATAATCATAATAATAAATAACACAGGATTCGAAAAGACCTTGAATATTGTCGCCGTTGCCAAGAATATGCACCGACGTTACCGGGGCAACTGAAGCAACAGGCGCTCAGTTTATTGATCTCGACAGCCTGAAACGCCATAACTATATAATAAAGTTTGTCAAAAATACCTTGAACATTTCCAATAGACCTCCTGCCAGGGAGATTTTACCGGCTTCTTTTGGGGGGCTTGTTCTTCGTCCTCCGACTCGCTGTCTGATTCGGCTGAGTCCAAAACCCACGAGTCTGACTCGCCTTCACCTCTCCCGAACAAACCTCCTCAATGTTTTGAAGCGTTGCCAGGGTCTCTTGTAGCGTTGCCAGGGTCTCTTGTACGGATAATCCCCTCAAATCCATGTGACCTTTAGCTTTGGTGAGAAGGACACTATAGGTGGCGCTGTCGTCCGCGGTGTCGTTAATAGAGCCGTCAAAATGACGGATGTGGGAGTGAGAGGAAGAATGACTCAGAACTCGTTTGAACGTTTTTATTTCAGTTGAATTGCGATACGGGGATGATATACACAAAGGTAAAGTCAAGCGCTCAGAAGAATTCAAAATCTGAAAGAGCAGCGTAACCATAGTAACCATAGTCCTATTGCAGGTGTTTTTCTGAAGTTCTGAGCCAAACTGGAACGTTCCGGCAGAAATTGCACAAGTATTCTGTCAACAGTCTTATCTTGGTCCATGGTCCAGGACGTCTCTGGTCCATAAAACGCACCGGTCAGTGAAGCAGAACATCCAGCGCGATGCTTTGGACTGAAGGTACGTGAAACGCATTTACAAACTCTGATTCCGTTCTGAGCGTGAAGCATCATCTCGAGACGTTTGTGCTGGTTCGTTTCAGTGGTTTTGGACGTTTGTGTTTCAGTGCACGTGAGGCTGTGGGCGCTCGCGGCGTGTGCTGCAGCTCTGGCTCTGGCTGCTGAAACACGTGAGGCCTGGGATCAGATCTGGGTCTTATAACGTCAGCACAAAACATCATGATCCTGTTTCAAATCGATTAGTTTAGACCGCGAAGAAGATGAAGACGAAGCTAAAGTTGAGCTGAAGACATCGTCAGGAAACACATTCACAGTTTCTATCATTTACAGTAGGATTTTGATCGAATGACTTCTGTGACTTCTCTTCGACTGTGAAGAGTTTAGACTTCATTTTGGTGGATGGAAGTGTGACCGCTCCAAACGCACAGCTTCAGGAACTCATAACTGTGACCAATTTGAAACCGTGTTCTCAGGTCAAATTTGGACACGGCACTTTCTTGTCTGCCCTACAGGTGGCGCCAGTGAGCGCTCGCTGGTCTTTAGCGCTGAGTCTGCCTCAAACTTCGTGACTCTGGCGCCCGGGAGGCCGATGGACCTGAGCGCCTTCACGCTGTGTCTGCGCCTCGCCACCGAGCTGCCGCCGCAGAAGAGGGAGATCATCCTGTTCGCCTACAGGACTCGGCACTTCGACGAGCTCAACCTGTGGAGGGAGCTGGACGGAAGGTACCGGGCCGGACTGGACTGGACCGGACTGGACCTGACTGAACCGGGCCAGACCGGACTGGACCTGACCGGTCTGAACCGGGCCAGACCGGACTGGACCGGACTGGACCGGACCGGACCAGGCCGGACCGGACTAGACCGGGCCGGACCGGACTGGACCGGACCAAAATGTCAGAACATCAGAACATCAGAAATGTCCCAAAGCTCATGCAAAATGAGTGTTTTAAACCATATCATCGTTCCCTCATCAAAAACACACATGGAGTTGTTGCTTCATTAGGGCTTCATTAGGGCTTCATTAGGGCTTCATTAGGGCTTCATTAGGGCTTCATTAGGGCTTCATTAAGGCTTCATTAGGGCTTCATTAGGGCTTCATTAAGGCTTCATTAGGGCTTCATTAGGGCTTCATTGAGGCTTCATTAGGGCTTCATTAGGGCTTCATTAGGGCTTTAGGGCTTCATTAATGCTTCATTAAGGCTTCATTAATCATGTTTACGAGGTCATCTTCTCACCTTTGCTGAGCCTCACAAAACACTCCATTTCAAGTTTCAGAGTTGTCAAATTACAAAACCAGATGCTCGTGCTTGAATCACAACTTTGTGGTGGTTGCTTTTCACTTTTCGCTTTTCGCTTCTGAGTCTGTTGAAATGCGTCCCTCAGAATAGGCTTGTACCTGAGCGGCGATGGCGTGCAGTTCCAGATGCCTCGCCTGGGCCCCATGCAGACGCACCTGTGCATCACCTGGGACTCCCAGAGCGGCGCCACGACGGTCTTCATGGACGGCAAGAAGGGTCTCACCAAAATCTACAAGAAGGGCCACAACGTCCGCAGCGGGGGCAGTGTCATCATCGGACAAGACCCGGACGATTACCTGGGCAGTTTCGAGGCCAGTCAGAGTTTTGTGGGGGAAATGTCTGACATAAACTTGTGGAGCTACGTGCTAAGTGACGGGGTCATAAGGTCAATCGCAGACAAAGTGGACACGAGCCAACATGGAGACGTTATAGACTGGAGTACGGCGAATGCAGAAGTCACCGGACAAGTTGAGGTTCTCCAGCAAAACATTCATAATTCATGATTGATTGTTAGACTAACACATTGGATCATATGACTAAACACAAGGTCAAAAGGTCTAAACACAAGGTCAAAAGGTCTAAACACAAGGCTTGTACCCGTGGAAACCAGATTTTAGGTTGAGTTTTCTCTAATAAACAATTCACTGCTTCTCACTCGTTCATGTCTCGTCTGTTGAATCAAGTCCTCACAAATAACGCCTTAAAAACAGCACTCATATTTAATGGAACAAAGTCAGTTCAGATTGGAAGGGTTACCATAGCGACCACGAGTCATTCTACAGTCGAGACGCAGAACACGAGCCAAAACACCAATGCACAGAACTGAGGAAACAGGAAATGGGACCGAGCTGAACTAGGCTTATGTCGTCATGGTAATATTAAAGGTTGGCTTATGTCGTCATGGTAATATTTAAGGTTCAACACGTTTGCGTGTGATGACATTGTCTTCTTCTCCATCACAAAAACGCTGAGCTCAACCGCAGGCAAGAAACGGTTTAAAGAAGTAAAAATGTTCTGTTCCTGTTCACGCCGTAGGCACGGACGGGGTTCGAACCCGCGATCTTCGGTTTACGAGACCGACGCCTTACCACTTGGCCACCGCGCCCGGTATTGCGTATGGGACACTGCAAAACACTAAAAACACCGCGTTTGGCCGTGACACGTTCCGTTCACGTGTGCGCGTCTTCGGTGCACGTGTCGTAACGGCACGTTTTTAGACTTGCGCCGTTTGCAGAAAACACGTCATCAACGCCACAGACCCCGTCCTTTTGTCCGCCGCGACCCCGCTGTCAACACGTGACTGTCGACGGGAGACAGATGATGAACGCGCGCGGTTCAGTGACAAAAGCGCGTACTTTGGGCAGAGCGTTTGTTTTTACGGCTCCGTCCGCACGCGGGCGGCGTGACCCGGAAGAAGAAGCGGAACAGCGGAAGTGCTCGCAGCAGCTGCTCGTTCTCTTGCGACAACATGAAAATAAGGCTCATTATTTCACTATCGGCGATTATCACGGTCATTTAGGCACTTCGGACGACCACCTCCACCTTCTCCGATGTCGTGAGGGACTTTTACTCCGAGAAACCAACGCGGAAAGTCGATTAACCGGCCGGCGGTGAACGAGCTTCGGTAACGCCAAATTTGGTCATATTGTTTGCGGTCTATATTTAAATATCTTTCAAATGAGCCTCACTTTTGTCTATAATAATGTTCCGTTTGGTTTCGTCAAACGTGGTTTTCAGTTGTTTTGGGTCGGTTTTAGTCTGGACTCGTCGAAGACAGTTTAAATGGTGTTTGTAAATGATAAAACAGACTCATATTTGACCTCTTTTACGTCGTCTTTACGTGAGTGTGTGACGTTGTTTTCATGTGTAGCAGAAACACTGGAGCAGAGCAAATCCAGGGACACACACACGGGAGAGAATCAGATTTACAGTGATCGATTATTTACATATAATCGATACTAAAGCTAGTGCTGAGACGATTGAAGATATAAGACAGAAGTGCACATTGCATAATCAATTTCAGAATAATCTTGAGCTGTGTAAGACCACATTGGAACAGAAAGAACTATTATTCTGAGTTGAAAATGAGTGTAAATGTCTCAAAATGACGTTTGTGGCATTGAAAAACTGTATTAAATATCGAGCCTTTTGTGTTTCCGTGTTTGTGAGGAAAAAACATCAGGATTCATGGATTCTCCACGATCATTGGGACCAAACTGACATCTTTCATTCTCTTTCATTCTCGTGGTCCGACATGACATAAAATCAAGTTAAATTTGACCAAAACAGCCAGATAAAACCAGTTATTTACATTTGGGTCTATATTATTGGATTTAAAAGACTTAATGTTGCTTCTAAAATGGTCATGAGCATTCTTTTTTTGGTTCTTGCGCCCTGAATAATCCAGATTATCGCTTCATTGTGACAACACTGTCAAAGATGAAGAGGTTTGACATCACAAAACGCTCTAAACACGGGATATTTCTGACTGTTTTGAGTGAATCCTCCTTTACGCGTCCGATCCCTGACCTCCACGTGTCCCGTCTCCTCCCGCAGCCCCGGACCCGCCCGCCCGCCGCCATGCACATCGTGGTGGACGCCGCGTGGGCCGTGTGGAGCATCGTGGCCGGCGTCTACGACTACTTCCACACCAGCGCGATGGAGGAGCGCATCCACGCGCTGGAGAACGTCCTGTCCGTGCACCAGGTCGTGATCGCCGCGCTCTCCGCCGGCCTCATCCTCCTCGTCACCTACATCCTCGTGAGGAAACACTGAAACTCCCGGGAAACGCTCGGCCCGTTTTCCGCCCGTTGCGTCGCGCCTTTTTTGCACATCGACCGTTACCGAGCGACGAGGACGAGACGCTCTGGATGGCGAAAAATGTTTTGTTTACATCCAAGTCACGTCTGTCGCAAATCTCTTCTTATTTTTACTAAGCAAATAGAAAATGTCCCATTTCTTTAGCTTTTACTGACTTTTACTGAGGGTTAAGAGTGGATCAATAACGTCCGGCTCGAGATCCTTCAACATCGTTTGTCGATCTTTATTTGAATATCTTTGGAATATCACGTGTTAAAGTTCTAATCCGATTTGTCTTAAATTCACGGTTCAATCTTCGGTTGTGTTTCGTTTAATCAATACTTAATGTTTAAGTGATCTAAAGTCCATGGAAATGATTGATCACGAGAGAAAACCCCAAGGACGATTCTGTGTTTGTGTTTGTTCCATTAAAAACCTCGACTTACTGTTAAAAACACTGTCAACTTTACGTACAAGTTTGTCTGATCTGCATTTACATCGTGATTGATTATGTCTCAGTTTATGTCATAAGAATGTTACTGATGCTGTTTTATGCACTAACATGTTTCAAATGAAGCCTCGTGTCAAAAGGGAAACCGTTTGATAAATAAATCATGATTTTATCAAAAAAGAACTGTCGTTTTTTTGTGTGGCTTTGTTTGAAATGAGAATCAAAATGATCTCTCATCATCAAATATTGTCCTGCCACAATAAATACAACTTAGAATATTTACTTCAGTAATTGACTAAATTAACCATTCAGTATATTGCACCAGCAGCAACCTTTTTCTTCTTTTTTTGTAATTGATTTCCATTTCTAAAACATGATTTTAGGCATTTTAAATTGTAATTCTTTGTACGATTCATTTATTCCAGCTCAAGTTTAACGTGTTTGGAAAAGTGATTTTATACTTTAATATTTAAATATCAGTGGCATAAAGTAGTCTTCCATATGATTGATTATTGTAACAACAAATACCTAAAAAAAAACCCGACCTTTTTATCAGAATCTGAACACGAGAAACAGTTTCCTTAAATATGTGGCGAATAAAAAGAACGTGAAGAACGTGACGAACGTGAACACGCCCCTGAGCGTCACAAACAAGCGCTGTGATTGGCTGCAGTGGACGGAGGCGGGATCTTTCAACAGAAATCACAAACTTTCAGCCAATCACGTCAAGACACCGAAATCAAACTGACAAACGGGAATGAACCCTCTTCAAAATAAAAGCATGCCGTTCGCATATTCAGAGTTCCATCGCATTTGGGCTCGTTTAAGAGCATATAACTGAACACGAACCAATAACACATTCATATAGTCTTGGTGTTTTTTGTTTTTTTTTGGTGTTTGAATATCTGCGTTTATATATATTTTTTATTTTTTTTTATGTTTGAAATAAATGCCTCAAGCGGAAACGCATCTCTGTGACGGTGTAGCTTTACAAACACAACGCGCTAACAGGCGGTTTGTGACGAAAACACATCTCGTATTTGTCTTTTCACTTTAACATCACGTCACGGCGTTCATAAATATATATTATACTTGTCGTTGAGGCGAATTGACAGGTTTATTTGACACTTTGAGAGCCGGAGAGCTGAATATCGGTAACCGGTTAGCAAAGCGCAGCGCCGAAGCTAGCGGGTTGCTAAGGAAGTACACCGTGGTAGATAGAACACTAGAAAAATCATCGCCATGGCAACCGATAGTCACCAACAGCCAGTTCCAGCCGACACGTTCTGACTAGATTCGAAAGAACTCATTTCAAACTCATTTATGGCGTTTATCTTGTTATAAACAACATTATGAGGACTTCTGCTCATTAAGAACATTCAACATTGTGTTTTAAATTGTTTTAATCGTTCAGAAAACCATGGATTGGTAGCTGGACTTTTTCATTACAATTTTAATCTAATACCCAAGTTCTACCATACTAATCAAATCTTTATTTTAATAATTATTATTGTTATTTTAGGTAATGAATCTAACGTTTACATTAATAGGCGTGTCCATGTGGTGCAGTGACACACAAACTGGTCAATTGTGCATAAAATATAAACCAGTGTTTTAATGTGAATCTTCATTTTCATGATTCAGAGAAAATAATGCTTTGAATGAGAAAGATGGTTCCCTGCATTATGAGTCCCTTATTTGCCTCTTTAGAGTTCCTCTGACAGTGCTACGTGTACAAGTACAGGGGTGTGGTAGGACATAGGGGGTAGGTGAAAATGAAACATGTCTGAGCACCCAGAATGATGAGAGGTTAAGACCAATGCCATAATCATTTAAAACGGATTAAAACAAATAATCATATTGTTTTAATGGGGAAAAAGTCCTTCAAATAATGCATTAAAATGGTATAGCACTTTTTGGGACACTCGAAGACACTTAATTTTGCATTATTCATTCACTCCTGCTGGTAGTAGCCACAGCTGCCCAGGGGCAGACTGGCGAAAAGCAAGACTGTGCCGTCAGCCCCTCCAACACCACCAATCATTCACACAGATTCATACTTGGCCATGTGGGTGAAGAGTCTTGAGTGTTCGGACCAATCCAGGGCCAATCCCGGACCAAGACTTGACCAAGCCCGGACCAAGCCCGGACCAATCCCGGACCACGCCCGGACCAAGACCGGACCACGCCCGGACCAAGCCCGCCCTCCTGAGCTTCTAACGAGCAGGTCAAACTCTGCATAAAAATAGGACGATGAAAGAAAAAATAAAACTTTTGAGCGCACTAATGACGAGGAGAAGCCTTTGTAACACGGTGGGTTTAGCATAATATGCCCCCTTCAACTACATTTTATTGAAATGTATAATCTTAACTATTATAAACCTTCTAATTAATTCATTTTCTGGCTGTTTTACATTATTTTGCTCTTTCAGCAAGCACAAGATGGCCGCCGCATTTGCCACGTCCACAGACTCCACCGTCACTCTAGCGTTATCCTACGTCATGCGGAAGTTAGCATGTGTGTGTTAGCATGTGTGTGTTAGCGAGCCGGAGGATGGTTCGCCGGAGGATGGTTTCAATTTCCCGCACTTCAAACACTCTCTCCCGCTGTTCCGCGCGCTGAGCCTCCGTCCACGGGACCCGAACCCACCGGACACGCGCGTGGGCCCGTTAAAACCGTAAAACGATTACAATACAAGCACTTCTTTGTGCCATGAAGACGTTTGTGTCGGGCGGACGCGGCGGTGGAAGCGTCGCTCTTTTGTTTTGACAAAGGAAGAGTTTTTTTTTCTGTTTGTTTCGTCCTGTTTTTTCTTGTTTCGGTTTTTTTTTTCCTGTTCTTTTTTGCCGTTATTTCCCGGTCGACGCGGCGCATGGCTCCGCACAGACACCCGGGGTCCGCGGCGATGGGCTTCGGTTCCGGGGGAAAGGCGAACGGTTTGTACAAGAAGCCGAGCGTGCAGCAGCTCCAAGCCGACCACGAGCTCTTCCTGCAGGCCTTCGAGAGTGAGAGCCGCCTCACACACGCCGCCTCACACGCCGCCTCACACGCCGCCTCACACGCCGCCTCACACGCCGCCTCACACGCCGCTTCCAAACACGTTATCCCGCTCCAAAGTGCCGCTCCAAAAGTGCCGCTTAAACCAGAGAAATGTGGGTTTTGTCACTCTTAAAAACCCCCGTGCCCGCGGAATGTGCGGAGTCGGAACCAGAACTCTTCCGACTCGAACTCGCGGCAGGTTCCAATGGTTCCAATGGTTTTGACGGTTCTAAGTGTGTGTGGAACCAAAGCAAACGCAGCTCGCACTTGAGCACGTGTTCTCTGGCCTTACGCTTGTGTTGGAGCTTCAGTAAAGTCTAGTTTGGGCTAAAACACGTCATATTTTAGTAGTTAAAGTGACGCGTGTATTTGTCTTTTATAGAAGCTAAAAACCAAGCTTTTCCCTCCATCAATACAAAGTGTCTGTCATAATGTTCTTTTAAATAAAATACTATAGTAAATGCCTTTAACTCGGGCCCTGACGAAGCTCAAATAGTATTTTGTTCTTGTAGAAACGCAAACTAAGTTTTTACACTGGAAATCGATTCATAATTGCTTATATTTTGTGCTAAAAAAATCATTTACGAGCTTAAACTGTCATTTGTTTTATAATGCAACTTCCATGTAGAATGATTTATTACAATCCATCAGAAAAGTGCCTGTCAATAATATCTTTTTAAAGGGTTGAAGTTCTGCGTAAAGCGAGCCAAAAAGTGCAGAAATGTGACGTTATTCTCCGTATTTTAAACATTACATGGCATTTTTATTCTTAAACTGTTCATTTTGTAGCTTTTTTTTTTTTTTTTAAAAAAAAATTTTTTTTTTTTTTTTAAAGAAGGTTCTTAATACAAACGATACACTCCAAAAAGAACACGTTTTCGATTTCTTCCTCCTGGAATTGGAATTGCACAGACAAAAAGAACCAAATCGAGGCCAAAATCGGGTCAAATCATGCGTTTTATGTCCGTTTACTGGACGTGAACGTGGCACATTTCACCTCCTTCCTTTCCCCTCCTTTCACCTTTCCTTTCCCCTCCTTTCCCCCTTCCTCTTTCCTCCTTTCACCTCCTTTCACCTCCTTTCCTCCTTTTTTCCCCTCCTTTCACCTCCTTTCACCTCCTTTCCCCTCCTTTCACCTCCTTTCCTCCTTTCCCCCCTTTTCCCCTCTTTCCCCTCCTTCCTTTCCCTCTCTTTCACCTCCTTTCCCTCCTTTCCCCCTCCTTTCACCTCCTTTCCCCTCCTTTCCCTCCTTTCACTCCTTTCCCCTCCTTTCCCCTCCTTCCTTTCCTTCCTTCACCTCCTCTTTCCCCTCTTTCTCCCTCCTTTCCCTCCTTTCCCCTCCTTTCTTTCACTCCTCCTTTCCTCCTTTCACCTCCTTCCTTTCCCCTCCTTTCCCCTCCTTTCCCTCTTTTCCCTCCTTCCCCTCCTTTCCTCCTTTCCCTCTTTCCCCTCCTTTCCTCCTTCCTTTCACACTCCTTTCCCCTCCTTTCCCCTCCTTCCTTTCCCTTTCCCTCCTTTCACCTCCTTCCTTTCACCTCCTTTCCTTTCACCTCCTTTTCCTTTCACCTCCTTTCTTTCACCTCCTTTCTTTTCCCCTCCTTTCTTTCACCTCCTTTCTTTCACCTCCTTTCTTTCCCCTCTTTCTTTCCCCTCCTTTCTTTCCCTCTTCTTTCCCTCCTTTCTTTCCCTCCTTCCTTCCCCTCCTTCCTTTCCCCTCCTTCCTTCCTCCTCCTTTCACCTCCTTTCACCTCCTTTTAACCGTCCGCCACTTCTGAATGTCTGTCTCCATCGTCAGTAAATGTAGAAACACAAAGGATTTTCAAACGGTCCTGATTTTCACCCTCGATTCTTTTGCTGCTGTCGTTTCTTCTTCTCCGGTCCAAACTGTCGACCTAATGCACCCCCGTCCCCCCTGTCCCCCCGTCCCCCTGTTTCCCCAGAGCCGACGCAGATCTACAGGTTCCTCCGCACCAGGAACCTGATCGCCGTGAGTCTCTTACTGTGAAAAATGGTTTTACTGCAGTAAGAACGTGACCGTGTGCAGATGAAAACGGACTCATCTTCATCTCTTCTTTCCTTTTGCAGCCCATTTTCTTGCACAGGACGTTGACTTACATGTCCCACCGGAACTCCAGGAACAACGCCAAAAGGTAAAGATGCAGGGCGACATTCGGCAGCTCTAAACTTGGGCAGCACGTCACGTTTTATCGGACACATTTTGGGCTGATAAATGCTCTTTGGTCGTAAAGGGAAAGTCTCAAGTCTCATTTCATGGATTCATTCACTTGTTTATGATCGAGGCCGAAGGATCTGAAGACGACACGGCGGGTTATTGGAAACGAGTATTGGGGACCTTGTGTTTGTCCCAGAATGTCGTCGTGGTGACGCGTTGTGCCGCTCCGGCTCAGAGGGGTTGTAAACATGAAACACGGTGAAAGTTGTTCTGCAGCCACACACTGATCTGTTGGATGCAGTGACAGAGTGGATCCACTGGGCCATATTCACCTGTCGTCACGGCAGCATGTAGAGGGTGAACAGAAGGGGTCCCAGGACTGACCCTTGGGGAACCCCACAGGTCAGGGGCCGGCGAGGAGAGGCTTTTTGTCAGTGTAGCAGGACCGTTTTGGGGAAGAGTTCCTCATTGTTGACATCAGAACTCTTGATCCAGCTATATGTGCAACAGGAGTCCTCGCGGCGGTCCTCGCGCGGTCCCTCCGGTCCTCGCGGCGGTCCTCGCGCGGTCCTCGCGGCGGTCCTCGCGCGTCCTCGCGGCGGTCCTCGCGGCGGTCCTCGCGGCGGTCCTCGCGGCGGTCCTCGCTGTGACGTTAGATTTTCAGTTGAACAGTTTTCCAGAACGACTCAGACGACACTCAGAGCTCGAGTCGATCGAGGTTTGGACTTTGTGGGAAAGTTTAAAAGAGTTTGAACGCGTTTCAAACGTCTCATCAATTCTTGTGCTTTATTTTGCGTTCAAATGTGTTAAATTGTTCTTATTTCACTGTGGAAATGTTCTTTTGGTGTAAAATGTAGAAAGTGGCATGAATTGGGCACAAACAGAACATCTTCGCCTAAAACCACATCCTCGTGTTTCTCAGTGTTTGATCCTCTTCAGCCTCTCGTGGCCAAAAAGACTTTAGAAACAATGAAGTCAAAACGAGCTTCGAACACACAAATCATCTTTAATTCTGTTTTTGTTTGGAGGAAAAACTGGAAGGTGAATGACTTTTTGCACAAAGTGGAGAAGACTCGAGGAGAACAGGAGACGCTGAGGTAAAACTGCAGAACTCGTGTGCGTTCAGCTCTGCCAACGGCAAAAAGAGAAACCTTCTGCCTGTTTTCCATCTGCTCCACAGTCTAAACTCCAACCTGCAGCTCACCTTCACCGGCTTCTTCCACAAAACGGGTGAGAAAAGGAACCGCCGCCGCCGCGAAAACCCGCCGAAAACCACGTTCCAAAGACGGCGGAAGAAACCCTGGGAAAACTGAACGCTTTGTCCTTTCCGCAGGCCGCTTCGTGTCAGGACAGCGAGAACGAACAGAACTCCGTGTCGCTGGAGGTGCTTCTGGTCAAGGTCTGCCACCAAGAAGAGAAAGGTACGGCCGCCGTCACGGTAAGGGCCCGGAAAAAAACACGAGCTGCTCGCGGGCGCTGCGGCTGGAACGGGAGCTCGGTGTGAGACGGCTGCTGTCGTTACGGGGTTTTACGGACCGAAACAACGGCCCCGAATGTCATCCGTGTGCGACGCTCACGTGTGACTAAAGGTCAGAGCAGGTTTTAAAGGTCAAACATTTTGATCTGACTCAAAATTGGCCTAAAAATTCAAATTTCGCTTCATTTTTTACTTAATAAATCAATTACGTCTGTTAGCGCGTCAGTGGGAAAGCTAGCTTTTGTTTGTTTTTTCCTTGTGGCAATTCCTCTGCTCCCAGTAGATGGCGTGCGAACACCAGAGAAAGTCGTGTTATTGACAGTTATTTTAAAGCAGAACTAAGTAAGTCTTTCATCATAAACGTTGCCAAATATAAAAAATCGAGTCAGGGTTTCTCAGGAGAGTTCGTCTTCGGCTCGATGTTGAAGCCTGATGGAGACAGCAGGGGGCGCCGGCAGACACTTCAAACGCCCCGAAAATACATGCAGAATTACAGACGTTTAATGAGGTGAAACTGTTCCTTCTGTTGGTTTGTTTCCACCTGAAAGTGCGTTTGTTGAGAGCGAGTTCTACGTGCAAACAACCCTTGGAGTTGCTGCTTCTTTCCGTGGCGCTCGGACCTCGCTCGCTCGCTGCTGGAACACGTGACCATGTTTAATAAGCGGGTAAATGCTTGAACTAAGTGTTGTTTATCTGAATTTGAGTATTCAAATCCGATTTGCCGACGGAACGAGCGCAAAGTGTTTCGTACTAAAACTAACAAATTCACTCAAATCAGTCTTATTTTCTAACTTAATTCAAGAACAGGAGCGTCATTTTTCTCATTTCACCTGAGAAAATCCTTGTTTTTAGTCACGTAATCCATTTTTTATGCCGGTTCCATCTCATTTCAGACCAAATCTACTCAAAAACGACTTGAATTCACGTTTTTCACAGTATTTTCCAGCGTGAACTCGGCGGCGCTTCTCTGGGCGCTCTTCTCTGGGCGCTTCTCTGGGCGCTTCTCTGGGCGCTTCTCTGGGCGCTTCTCTGGGCGCTTCTCTGGGCGCTTCTCTCGGCGCTTTCTCTCGGCGCTTCTCTCGGCGCTTCTCTCGGCGCTTCTCTCGGCGCTCAAACCCTCTCGTTATCCTCTCGCTCCGTCTTCGTTTCAGGACGTGAGCTGTCCGGTGAAGCAGTTCCCGGCGGTAAAGAAGCCCGTCCCGCTGAACCCGGACTGCGGGCCCCAGAGTCGCCCGAGCGGCGCCGCCCTCGTCGTGCCCAGCTCCGAGTTCGAGCCGGCGAGCCAGCACACGGTCAAGTCGTACTCGCTGCTCTTCAGAGTGCGCTGCCCGGGCTTCAGAGCGGCCCCGAGCCACGTCCTGACCAACGGAGACGCGCTGCACGCCAGAGGTCAGCGGGGGGTCAGCGGGGGGTCAGCGGGGGTCAGGGGGATGTCAGCAAAGGTCAGTGTGGGGTCAGGGGCAAGCGGAGGGCTAGCAGAGGGCGTCAGGGCAGCAGCAAGGGGGCGTCAGGGCCCAGCAAGGGGGGCGTCAGGGCCCAGCAAGGGGGGCGTCAGGGCCAGCAAGGGGGGCGTCAGGGCCCAGCAAGGGGGGCGTCAGGGCCCAGCAAGGGGGGCGTCAGGGCCCCAGCAAGGGGGCGTCAGGCCCAGCAGGGGGGCAAGAAGGCGCCCAGCAAGGGGGCGTCAGGGCCCAGCAGGGGGGCGTCAGGGCCCAGCAAGGGGGGCGTCAGGGCCCAGCAAGGGGGCGTCAGCAGGGCCCAGCAAGGGGGCGTCAGGGCCCAGCAAGGGGGGCGTCAGGGCCCAGCAAGGGGGGCAGGTCCCAGCAAGGGGGCGTCAGGGCCAGCAAGGGGGGCGTCAGGGCAGCAGGGGGGCAGCCCAGCAAGGGGGTCTCAATTAAAATGTGATTAATTGTGATTTATTTTGTTGTTGTAAATTCACACTTTTCACACTTTCACATGTTAAAAACCTCCAGGAACATTCTAGAAAAGAGAAAGATGAACGGATGAACCCAGAGAATCACAAAGCTTTTCAAACCTCCTGAAATGACACGATCAGCGGGATTTTAGAGACATTTAGTACTTTAATATTCAGCAGTTTTTTCCCTTTTTGGTTCAAATTATTAGACATTTCTTCCAATTTCTCTCTTTCTAGTTTCTTAATGTAAACTGCGTCTGAACCAGGAGGTATATACGTCCCGCGTGTGTTGCGATAGCGCTGTCTGGAGCGACGTTGCCGTGGAGTCGCTCTCAGATGAGTGGTGTGTGCGTTTCAGATTTCTCAGAGGAAGTGGTGAACAGGAAGCGGAGGAGCTCTTCTCTCAAAGACGAGGCGGACGTGACTTTCGTGGCTCAGATGACGGTCTTCGATAAGAACAGGTGAGTCTCGCCGGGTTCTGACCGTGTTCCCCGCCCCCAGAAAACAAAAACACACGCACGCCCCAGAGTCGCGCCCGTTTCCTGCTCTGAGCCTCACGAAAACACCCCGTTTCAAATGACAAAAGAAGTCTTGTGTTGTTTTTGAAGTCAGTAAATCATCCCAGGCTCGTTCTGAACCTTTCAGACTCAATTACGGCTGTTAGCGGGTCAGTGGGAAGCTAGCTTTTGTTTGTTTCCTCGTTGCAATTCCCTCTGCGGCCAGTAGAGTGCGAACGCCAAAGAAAGTCATGTTTTTGACAGTTATTTTAAAGCAGATCTAAGTAACTCTTTCTTCCTTCCTTCATCACAATAAAACGCAAAAACATTGAACCAAATATAAAAATCGAGTCAGGGTTTCTCAGGAGAGTTCGTCCTCGGCCCAATGTCGTGTTGAAGCCTGCCCGAGACAGCAGGGGGCGACGACGGACACTTCAAACGCCCCGAAAATACATATTTAACATCTCAGAGACTTACAAAGACGTTTAATGAGGTGAAAATGTTGCTTAGTTCTGCTTTAAACCAAAGTAATTGTACCAAAGAGCAGGTTATGTGACCTTTTTAATCATGACGATGACCATGTGACTGACGGACCTTTTCTTACCTTCTGGACTGGCGCTGTTGAAGGCGGCTGCAGCTTCTGGACGGAGAGTACGAGGTGTCGCTGCAGGAGCTCGAGGAGAGTCCCGTCGCCAAGAAGAGAGCCACGTGGGAGACGACGACGGACGGGAAGGTGCGTGATGACCGGCGGAGTGTGCGGCGGCGGCGGCGGGCGGGCGGGCGGGCGGAGTGTGCGGCGGCGGCGGGCGGGCGGAGTGTGCGGCGGCGGCGGGCGGGCGGAGTTGTGCGCGCCAAAGACCTGATCCGATTGGTTTAGATGGCGTTATTCTTTTCTGGGAAAGATGTTTGATTCCACAAATACGAAAAGAACATTTTATATTTAGAATTTGTCCACTTCGTAACCAGACTTTAAACAAAGGCCCAAATCCATAAAAATGACAGTATTTATGATTTCACTCATAAACGGGTCGACACCCTTTTTATTTTGTGAACCGATAGTTTGAACTGTCGGCACATGTGCCGTTGTGTGTCCATCGTCTCATTGTGGATTCAGGTGATATTTTCATCAGAAATGTGTCTTTAAATGTCTTTTATCGAACCAAACATGAACTGACCGTGGAATTAACCACGAAAAGGCCAAAATATCACTATTGCTTTCGTATTCGACTTGTCAAACCCTTATTTCTGTTGCACGATGAGACTTTTAAGTACGTTTTAATCAAATAAAGACTGAAATATCGTGACTGAAAGCTTCTAGATAAAGAATAGTCTCAAATAAAGTGGAATATCGGTTTAAAACGGAGCTGGTTTATTCTCTTTGATTAAATAAAGCCTCTGTCTTTGTCGCGACACGTCTTTTTGCTTTTTTGGAGTCTTGTTTAGTCCAGATTACGGTTCTGGCTCTGGTCTTGACCCGATGCCCGTTTTGCCCCCCGTCTCCAGCGTTTGCCTCCGTTCGAGAGCTTCTCGCAGGGGCCGACGCTCCAGTTCACGCTGCGCTGGACCAACGACAGCGCCGAGACGCCCGCCGCGCGCCCGCCGCCAAACCGCTGTCCACCAGGAACACCGACACCAACCAGGAGGTGGCGCCGGACGTGAACCCGGACGCGAACCCGGACCAGGACGCCAGAACGACGGCGTCACCGACACAGGGTAAAGGAAAGGGCGGTGGGTTCTTCATTCACGGTGTTTCCGGGGTCGAGCCTGAAATAGTGGATGTTCTCTCTGTTGTGAAGTGGTGAAAGAGCCCCCCGAACCCCGACATCCAAATGAAGAAAGAGCTGGTCTCATCTGAACCCCGACAGAAACTACGCATCTTCTATCAGGTACGAGGAACGTCTTTGTAGCTCTTTATGGTTCTTCTCTGGATGCAGTTCCGGCTCGTTCAGTGGCTCGTTCAGTGGCTCGTTCAGTGGCTCTTTGCAAACGGCACGTGGCTCCAGCGTCTCCTGTCCTGTCAGCCTCTTTGGAGAACTCTGATGTAGAAGTTTGTCTCCGATGCTGGAAATCAGTCAAATTATCACAATTATCACAATAATCATCATCATAATAACCATAACGACAGTCATAATACATTGGATATGGCGCTCATAAAGACACTCGCTTTAGTCACAACTGAACGTGAGTCAACGCATCAGTGACCTTTAGTCACAAGTCCAACGATTGTGCTTGTGTCAGAGCTGCGAGGGTCTTCTGCTTAACCATTGTACTGTGTGTGTGTGTGTGTACTGTGTGTGTGTGTGTGTGTGTTCAGTTCCAGTACAACCACAACACTCGCCAGCAGACCGAGGCCCGGGACGACCTGCACTGCCCCTGGTGCACCATCAACTGCAGGAAACTCTACAGCCTCCTGAAGCACCTGAAGCTGTCGCACTCGCGCTTCATCTTCAACTACGTGGTGAGGAGCGTGACCAGAAGAGACGTCCTCCAGGAGGCGCTAGAACCGTTTTTAAAAGAACAAAAACGCCGCAATCGGAACCGTTTTCAGAGCTAAACCAAGTCTTTTTACTTCAGTCTAATGGGTGTCTTTAGACTTATAGACTATTAAATATTGCTCTTATTGTGATGGTGGTCTTCTGGGTTCTGCAGACCCTAACACACACACCAAAGAGCATTTTAGAACAAAGATGAGCTGCAGCATTCAATCAAAATGTCCAAAACAGACTTTATTTGTAAATGATTCTTTCTGGAAACTTCCAGTCGCCACGTTTCTGTATATTCATAACCTCTTCACGTTCTCCCCGTCCCTCTTCACGTTCTCCCCGTCCCTCTTCGTGTTCTCCCCGTCTCCTCTTCACGTTCACGTTCGTTCCCCCGTCCCTCTTCACGTTCTCCCGTCCCTCTTCACGTTCTCTCCCGTCCTCTTCACGTTCTCGTCCTCTTCACGTTTCTCCCCGTCCCTCTTCACGTTCTCCCCGTCCCTCTTCACGTTCTCCCCGTCCCTTCACGTCTCCCCGTCCCTCTTCACGTTCTCCCCGTCCCTCTTCACGTTCTCCCGTCCCTCTTCACGTTCTCCCCGTCCCTCTTCACGTCTCCATCTCCCTCAGCCTCCCCCAAAGGCGCTCGGATCGAAGTGTCGGTGAACGACTGCTTACGACGGCTCGTACGCCGGGAACCCTCAGGACGTGCACAACCAGCCGGGCTTCGCCTTCAGCCGGAACGGGCCGGTCAAGCGCACGGCCGTGACCCACCTCCTGGTCTGCAGGTCTGACCCGTTTCATTGGCTCGTTTATTCAATGCCACGTATTTAAGATCGACCAAACATGTGGCCATTCTGGGGGTGTGTACAAAGTCACTTCCTGGTTTGACCTGTGAGTCCATCTACAACTGTTACTAAGCAACCAGACTGTAATCGAGAGCCAAAGTCCATTTAAGTCACACAATATTCATGATCGGACAAATAATTACACCTGAAAACACCTTTATTTTGTCAGTTTCTCTACATCTTTAAGTGAATGGCGCTTTTTGATGACATCACAGAGGGATTCTCGGCTCTACTTGTCATTTTCTACTGGTTTAACCGGTTTTAACGGCCTCGCGCTCTCGTGTTCCAGGCCGCGGCGGTTGAAGCCGAGTCTGTCCGAGTTCCTGGAGTCCGAGGACGGCGAGCGGGACCAGAGCAGGACGTACATCAGCGGACACAACCGTCTGTACTTCCACAGTGACTGCTGCATGCCCCTCCGAGCGCAGGAGATGGACCGGGACAGCGAGGACGAGCGGGACCCCGACTGGCTCCAGGAGAAGACCGTCAAGGTGCGTGTGAGCGCCACCTGCAGCGCGTCACAGTTCTGTTTGAGGCGGGGTCAGTGCCGAAGGCTGAGAGAGCGTTAAGGTTTCATTTAAAAAAAGAGTGTATTGTGTTTTTAATGTCTCAATGTCTTTGTGTGCTGCTGGTCATTCTAATTCATTCATTCACCTTTATTTACCAGTTAAGAACCCACCCAAATCCAGTTTAAAAGTGGAAATATAAAAGCACATTTTAAAACATTGGAGATTTTCTTTTTACCTGGTTCAATGAAGGTTCATATGTTCAAAGAAACTCCACAAACCAGGTTTATCTGGATATATCTCTATTATTTAGTGCATTGTTTTGTCTTTCCTCTCCTGACCACCAGAGGGCGCTGCTGAATGCCCTGAAGGCTTCTCGTTCCGGCAGAGGATCATTCAGTTCATTCATAGAACTGCAGTTGTTTTTTAGGGGGCAAAATCACGGCCGTCTTTGTTTTTAGTGGGTGTGGCCTGAGTGGGTGGGTGTGGCCTGAGTGGGTGTGGCCTGAGACACTGTGACATCTGTGTTTTAAGAGTGGATTTAACTGGATTTTGTTCCGCAGCAAATTGAAGACTTCACGGACGTTAACGAAGGCGAGAAGGAGATCATGAAGCTCTGGAACCTCCACGTCATGAAGCACGGGTCAGTCACCTTTTAACCGCTAACGAAGCGCGGGGCGGTCACCTTTTAACCGCTAACGAAGCGCGGGGCGGTCACCTTTTAACCGCTAACGAAGCGCGGGGCGGTCACCTTTTAACCGCTAACGAAGCGCGGGGCGGTCACCTTTTAACCGCTAAGCGAAGCGCGGGGCGGTCACCTTTTAACCGCTAAGCGAAGCGCGGGGCGGTCACCTTTTAACGCTAAGCAAGCGCGGGGCGGTCACCTTTTAACCGCTAAGCGAAGCGCGGGGCGGTCACCTTTTAACCGCTAGCGAAGCGCGGGGCGGTCACCTTTTAACCTAACCGCTAACGAAG
Source organism: Chaenogobius annularis (assembly GCA_015082035.1). Taxonomy (NCBI): domain Eukaryota; kingdom Metazoa; phylum Chordata; class Actinopteri; order Gobiiformes; family Gobiidae; genus Chaenogobius; species Chaenogobius annularis. The sequence continues at coordinate 18,119 of BJKM01001016.1, read as the reverse complement.
CGCGGGGCGGTCACCTTTTAACCGCGAAGCGCGGGGCGGTCAATGACAGCTCCTGAAACTGAAACGTGTCACATTTCATAATAAACACGAACATTAAATTGTTACTAAAAGAGTTCAGAGTTCAAAAAGTACAATTGCCCCGCCCTGACCTCCCCGCTCTGACCACCACGTTCTTTCCCCCCGCCCCGCCCTGACCGCCCCGCCCTGACCGCCCCGCCCTGACCGCCCCGCCCTGACCTCCCCGCTCTGACCTTTCGCTCTTTTCTCGTTTCCAGGTTCATCGCTGACAACCAGATGAACGCCGCGTGCCTCCACTTCGCCGACCTCCACGGCCCGCACATGGTCCAGAACGACCTGTGCCGCAACTTCCTGCTCCACCTCGTCAGCATGCACGACTTCAACCTGGTCACCACGGCGACCATCGACGCCGCCATGGCCAAGCTGCGAGGCCTCCGGGACCGGCACCGGACCGAGCCGGACGAGGAAGACGAAGAGGAGGAGGACTGGGAAACGGCCGCCGAATCGCAGCCCGATAACGAGTCGGACGAGTTCAAAAACTGCTCGGACGCCGCGAACGGAGCCGACGGCGACGACACCCGCACGCGCACGACGGCGACGACACCACGCGAACGACGGCGACGACACCGCGAACGGAGCCGGGGCCGCCGACGCCAGATGAGGATCGGGAGAGAACGCTTGAACTCGTGACACTTGAATATTTGAATGTTCTGCCTTAACCGGGGCGAGTTGCACGGGTCGGTGGCACGATCGTCGCCGTTTGTCGCGTTTTACCGGACGCAAACCTTCGTCCCGCTCGTCGTCGTCACCGCACTTATACTTTGTACCGTTTCCTGTGGCGCGTTCAGGAGCTCCTCGCGGACTCAGCGTTTCCGAACGACACGTCGAGGTTCCGGCGTTCTGGAGCGTTGGAACGTCGGGATTCAAGTTCCGGCGTTGAATGGATCCGATCGTCAAGTCGTTAAAACGTTAAATCTTCATGAAACTCGTCATCTTCAGACGACCCAAAGTGAAACCTCTAAATGTTGAACCGTTTCGGCAGCAGCTTCTGACCCCCGTTCTCCAGCTCTTCTCCCGACCCGCGTCTTCCATCACATCTGTGGGAAAAGAGCCGGATGACGAGGCCGTTGTCCCGGCGACCGGCAAACGCAACGCTCCGTCGCTCCAGCCTCGAGTTCTCGTCCGATTGCGGCGCAGTCGATGGTTTTGGCTGCACTTCTCAAAGTTGTAAAACACAAAAGTGAATCGCGAGTCGAGCGACGCAATATCATTCTAATGAATCGCATAAAAACGATAAAAAGAAACACAATTTCTTTTCTTGACGTCGTGTTCATCGAAAGAACACGAAGATTCAGCGAAATTATTTTACGTTTTTATGTGTTTTTTTTTTTAAGTTCAGCGACGGTTTTGCTCAGGTTTTCCCACGTCTGCACCCGTAGAGGGCGCTGCGTTTCCCTCTCCCGATGACCGGAATCGTGCCACTCGAGTCGTGTCAAACTCGCTCCTCGTCTCGACCAAGAAGTGTAAATAAGAAAAGACTTTAGAGTTTTTCATTCTTAGATCTAGAAACCAAAGTTGTGTTTTTTTGTTTTTTTACCGACTTCCAAATTTCTTTTCTTTTATTTATAAGATCAGATCCAAACCGCCGCCGGCTCCATATTTTCACTTTCATCATGGTTTGTAATCGGAAATGTCACCGCGGAAACGGTTGCACCCAGAAACCTTTGGGAACAAAATGAAATCAGTTTTTTGATGAAGATGACGCGGATGAAGCACAATCGACTTTTCTACTCGATGCTGGATATGTTTTTGCTAATTATTGCTGTAAAACGACAAAAACAAAAATGTGACGTGTTCAAATGTAAACGGCCATTAAAGTCTTCTGAAACCACCGGCGAGTCGTTCAGTCCACTGGAACTAACGGTACTTAGAGTAAAAGTACAAAGTCAGAGTAAGTAAAGATGTAATATCGGATTTATAATTTGAAGGGAAATAAATCAAATCAAGCTTAAAATCTGTTCGGACTCAGTTTGGTGGGAGGGCATCTGGGTGAAATATCAGTTTCACTTCTGTTTAGTTACAATTTGTGAAGAAATGTTTAAAAATAAGTGTTTAAAATGACAGGAAGTGGAGCTGCGTCCCTCTGTGATGTCATCAGCGTGCGACACACTGACACACTAACTGACACACTAACTGACACACTAACTGACAGTTGAAACCGTCGTCGGACTAAACAAAGGTGTTCTGTGGCGTTATCGTGTGTCCGCTCAGAACTGTGGGTGTGGGCTCTTGTTGACAGTCTGGTTGCTAGGTAACGGCTGTGGAACGACCTCTGCCCGGGTCATATCTGTGCTCGTGTCCAACCAGGAAGTACAAGTATAAACGTTACGCAAACGGGTCAAATGTTGAGTCAAATGATTGAGTCAAAATCCGGATCGTGGTCGCCGAACCGTACCGAAAGTAACTATTTCAGTGCAGTTACTCTTCAGTTACTTTTCTAAAATGTAACTAAAATATTGGAGCATTTGAACACACAATTTCAGCTTCGAACTTGAATGAACGAATGAACGCAGCTCTTAAAAGTGAGAGTGCGATTTTTCTTTAATGTGTGATAATGTAACTAAATAATGTAACTAATGTAACTAAATAAACGTGAGGTGAATTCATGATTTCACCAAAATAAGGAAACGAAGAACAAAGACAAAGAGGTTTTATTGTGAACACTTTGTGAACCCGCCTCGCCGCAGAATACTGCCCGCATCATCTTTTCACAAAACACTTTTAAAAACAACACAAAAGTAACAGCGTCGATTGTCGTGGAAACAAAACCACCGTGTAACCTGAAGCTCCGGCATTATGTGTTCTCGGGCTTTTTGACGCGCTCCAATGCACAAGCGAGCCGACAGAGGGCGCAAGAGCAGCAGAGAAACTGGAAAGTGAAGCCGTTTTTGTTTGAAATCGGGTCGACGACGGCACAAAAAACGATCAAAATGAAGGTGAAAAAACGGAAATGAGTTGTTTTAGGAGTCGACGGGTCAAACGCAGAGTTCTGTTGCGCGTCGACATTATATAAATACATTTTTAACCAAAAGAAGGTTGAAATGTGGTAAATAAAGGCTTATGTTTGATGAAAATCTGAAATTGTACTTTTTCTGGCGCGTTGTGCTTTTGTCTTTTAAGGCGGTTTACGGTCGTTTTGTACGTGTTTTTCATACATTTCATATTCAGCAGCTCAAATTCACTCAAACTCATGTAAAGTTTAATCCTGTTGCTCTAAATGTCGTATCGTCTCCTGTATTTTCGAAGAGGAAAGTGTGTGTTTGTGATGACTTTAGAACGGGATTTTTAAAGCCCGAAAAACATAAAAACAGGAGCTTTTAAACCGCATTTTCACAGTGAAGAAGAAGAAAAAACTCACACCGAACGAGCTCCAATCGCCTGAAGCTAAATATTTAAAAAAACACTCAAATACAAAAAGTCACCGAATGTTTCAGGAACAAAACAAAAAAACAGGCTCGTTTTTTTAAAAATAATACAGAGTTGGATTTGTTGTACCGCCTTCAGCCGGAGCATCGGCTGACAGAAGAGCTTTTCGAACGCACGCCGATTTGTGGATTCAAGTTGTTTCCTGCTGCGTTCAGGTTCTCCTCGGAGGTCATCAGTGAGGTGCAGGGCCCGGGTTGAGAAGAACTCACTTTGTTCTCCAAAACCTCAAATAATGTTTTTTTAAAAAGAGTAAAAGACACAAAATTCCACCTGGTTTTTCTTTTTTTTTACTTCATTACAAGACCAGGAACGTCACGGCTGACCTCCGAGGGGCCCCTGGACCCAGGTGGGGAGCGGCTGACCTCCGAGGGGCCCCTGGACGCAGGTGGGGAGCGGCTGACCTCCGAGGGGCCCCTGGACGCAGGTGGAGCGGCTGACCTCCGAGGGGCCCCTGGACGCAGGTGGGGAGCGGCTGACCTCCGAGGGGCCCCTGGACACTCCAGGTGGGGAGCGGCTGACCTCCGAGGGCCCCTGGAACCCAGGTGGGGAGCGGCTGACCTCCGAGGGGCCCCTGGACCCAGCCCCTGTGGGGAGCGCGGCTGACCTCCGAGGGGCCCCTGGACGCAGGTGGGGAGCGCGGCTGACCTCCGAGGGGCCCCTGGACGCAGGTGGGAGCGGCTGACCTCCGAGGGGCCCCTGGACGCAGGTGGGGAGCGGCTGACCTCCGAGGGGCCCCTGGACGCAGGTGGGGAGCGGCTGACCTCCGAGGGGCCCCTGGACGCAGGTGGGGAGCGGCTGACCTCGAGGCCCCTGGGGAGCGGCTGACCTCCGAGGGGCCCCTGGACGTAGGTGGCGCTCTAAAACACGAGCACTTTCCAGCCGGAGTGGGCGAAGGAGCAGCCGAAGAACAGCGCGTCCAGGTTGTTCTCCACCAGCCAATCGAACACCACTTCCCTGTTCCCCGAGCCAATGGTGACGCGCAGTTTGGCCACGCTCGCCCTGTCGCCATGGAGACCGGGCTGAATGCTGACCACCTCCATGTCGAAGGTGACAGTGGCGCCCAGACACAGCGCCGGCAGCTGATTGGTCATCTCTTTACCATTAACGAACACTGCACCTGAAACGAGAGCGAGGGGACATCTTAGTGACCCCCACCCTGCAGTCACGTGGCCCCACCCTGCAGTCACGTGGCCCCACCCTGCGGTCACGTGACCCCCACCCTGCGGTCACGTGACCCCCACCCTGCGGTCACGTGACCCCCACCCTGCGGTCACGTGACCCCCACCCTGCGGTCACGTGACCCCCACCCTGCGGTCACGTGGCCCCCACCCTGCGGTCACGTGGCCCCCACCCTGCGGTCACGTGACCCCCACCTGCGCGGTCACGTGACCCCCACCCTGCGGTCACGTGACCCCACCCTGCGGTCACGTGACCCCCACCCTGCGGTCACGTGGACCCTCACGTGGCCCCACCCTGCGGTCACGTGACCCCCACCCTGCGGTCACGTGGCCCCCACCCTGCAGTCACGTGACCGCATGTAAACTGTCTCTGCGGCCAATGGAGCGCACTGTGATGATTCAACCTGTGTGTTTAGTCATGTTCATATTCCTCATGTTCCTCATGTTCTTCATGTTCCTCATGTTCCTCATGTTCATGTTCTCATGTTCCTCATGTTCCTCATGTTCCTCATGTTCATGCAGCTCATGTTCATGTTCCTCATGTTCCTGCAGCTCATGTTCATGTTGGAGGTGGTGGTGGTCTTCTTCGTACCGTTGGTGGGAGATGCAGACGGCCTGGTCCCTCTGCAGAGACTCATGTCCTCTGCTGTTGTCCACACAAACCCCCAGACTGTCCCTGTGGTCCGGCGCGCCCGCCTGCAACGATCCTGAAAAGACATGAGCAGAACATACAAAGCCTTTGTTCATTCACTTCACTCATGAGATCCTCCTCATGAGATCCTCCTCATGAGATCCTTCACATGAGATCCTTCACATGAGATCTCTCCTCATGAGATCCTCCTCATGAGATCCTCCTCATGAGATCCTCCCATGAGATCCTCCTCATGAGATCCTCCTCATGAGATCCTTCTCTGTGGTTTCCTACCTGAAGGTGAGAGTTTGTCCACAGAAGTACGTGGAGGCTCCAGAGTAGAGCACGCAGCAGCGAGACACGGAGTCACTCCTGAGCGCGATGTTCCTCCTGGAGCTCAGCACGTAGCCCTCTGTCCCAGGACCCCACTCTGACACAGGGAGAACAAGCAGAGAGGGGGCGGGGAGAGGGGGAGGGAGGGGAGAAGAGGGGAGAAGAGGCGGGGAGAGGGGAGAAGAGGCGGAGAGGGGAGAAGAGGCGGAGAAAGGGGAGAAGAGGCGGAGAAAGGGAGAAGAGGCGGGGAGGGGAGAAGAGGCGGGGAGGGGAGAGAGGGGGAGGAGGGGAGAAGAGGCGGGGAGAGGGAGAGAAGAGGCGGGGAGAGGGGAGAGAAGAGGCGGGGAGAGGAGGGAGAGAGAGGGGGAGAGGGGAGAAGAGGCGGGGAGAGGGGAGAGAAGAGGCGGGGAGAGGGGAGAGAAGAGGCGGAGAGAGGGGAGAAGAGGCGGAGAGAGGGGAGAAGAGTTTAAAACAGACTGAACTGTAACTAAAGGTTTAATTTATAGTTTGAGCCGTCGCGCGTTCTCAGCGTGACTCGGCGCGTGACTCGTGGCGTGTTCAGCGTGACTCGTGGCGCGTTCTCACGTGACTCGTGGCGCGTTCTCACCGTGACTCGTCGCGCGTCTCTCACCGTGACTCGTCGCGCGTTCTCACCGTGACTCGTCGCGCGTTCTCACCGTGACACGTCGCGCGTTCTCACCGTGACACGTCGCGCGTTCTCACCGTGACACGTCGCGCGCGTTCTCACCGTGACTCGTCGCGTTCTCACCGTCGCGCGTTCTCACGTGACTCGTCGCGCGTTCTCACCGTGACTCGTCGCGCGTTTCTCACCGTGACTCGTCGCGCGTTCTCACCGTGACTCTCGCGCGTTCTCGCGCGTTCTCTCAACGTGACTCGTCGCGCGTTCTCACGTGACTCGTCGCGCGTTCTCACCGTGACTCGTCGCGCGTTCTCACCGTGACTCGTCGCGCGTTCTCACGCGTGACTCGTCACCGTCGGCGCGTTCTCACCGTGACTCGTCGGCGCGTGACTCGGCGCGTGTTCTCACGTGACTCGCCGCGTGTTCTCAGCGTGACTCGTCGCGTGTTCTCAGCGTGACTCGTCGCGCGTTCTCACCGTGACTCGTCGCGCGTTCTCACGTGACTCGTCGCGCGTTCTCACGTGACTCGTCGCGCGTTCTCACGTGACTCGTCGCGTGTTCTCAGCGTGACTCGTCGCGCGTTCTCACGTGACTCGTCGCGTGTTCTCACCGTGACTCGTCGGCGCGTGACTCGGCGCGTGTTCTCACGTGACTCGGCGCGTGTTCTCACGTGACTCGCCGCGTGTTCTCAGCGTGACTCGTCGCGTGTTTCTCAGCGTGACTCGTCGCGTGTTCTCAGCGTGACTCGTCGCGTGTTCTCACGTGACTCGTCGCGTGTTCTCACGTGACTCGTCGCGTGTTCGCAGCGTGACTCGTCGCGTGTTCCGCAGTGACTCGTCGCGCGTTTTCTCACCGTGACTCGTCGCGCGTTCTCACGTGACTCGTCGCGCGTTCTCACGTGACTCGTCGCGCGTTCTCACCGTGACACGTCGCGCGTTCTCACCGTGACACGTCGCGCGTTCTCACCGTGACACGTCGCGCGTTCTCACCGTGACTCGTCGCGCGTTCTCACCGTGACTCGTCGCGCGTTCTCACCGTGACTCGTCGCGCGTTCTCACCGTGACTCGTCGCGCGTTCTCACCGTGACTCGCGCGCGTTCTCACCGTGACTCGTCGCGCGTTCTCACCGTGACTCGTCGCGCGTTCTCACCGTGACTCGTCGTCGGCGCGTGACTCGGCGCGCGTTTCTCACGTGACTCGGCGCGTGTTCTCACGTGACTCGGCGCGTGTTCTCACGTGACTCGCCGCGTGTTTCTCAGCGTGACTCGTCGCGCGTTCTCAGCGTGACTCGTCGCGCGTTCTCAGCGTGACTCGTCGCGCGTTCTCACCGTGACTCGTCGCGCGTTCTCACCGTGACTCGTCGCGCGTTCTCACCCGTGACTCGTCGGCGCGTGACTCGGCGCGTGTTCTCACGTGACTCGGCGCGTGTTCTCACGTGACTCGCCGTGCGTGTTCTCAGCGTGACTCCGTCGCGTGTTCTCAGCGTGATCGTCGCGTGTTCTCACGTGACTCGTCGCGTGTTCTCAGCGTGACTCGTCGCGTGTTCGCGCACAGTGCCGCGTTGACTCGTCGCGTGTTCTCACCGTGACTCTCGTCGCGTGTTCGTCGCGTGTTCTCACGTGACTCGTCGCGTGTTGTCACGTGACTCGTCGCGTGTTCTCAGCGTGACTCGGCGCGTGACTCGGCGCGTGTTCTCAGCGTGAACTCGTCGCGTGTTCCAGCGTGACTCGTCGCGTGTTCTCAGCGTGACTCGTCGCGTGTTCTCAGCGTGACTCGGCGCGTGTTCTCAGCGTGACTCGTCGCGTGTTCTCACGTGACTCGGCGTCGCGTGACTTCTCAGCGTGACTCGGCGCGTGTTCTCAGCGTGACTCGCCGCGTGACTCGGCGCGTGTTCTCAGCGCGACTCGTCGCGTGTTCTCACCGTGACTCGTCGCGTGTTCTCACGTGACTCGTCGCGTGTTCGTCGCACGTTCTCACCGTGACTCGTCGCGTTCTCACGTGACTCGTCGCGCGTTCTCACCGTGACTCGTCGCGCGTTCTCACGTGACTCGTCGCGCGTTCTCACGTGACTCGTCGCGCGTTCTCACCATGACTCGGCGCGGGTTCTCACGTGACTCGCGCGTGTTCTCAGCGTGTTCTCACGTGACTCGGCGCGTGTTCTCAGCGTGTTCTCACGTGACTCGGCGCGTGTTCTCAGCGTGACTCGGGCGTGACTCGTCGCGTTTTCTCAGCGTGACTCGTCGCGTGTTCTCACGTGACTCGTTGCGTGTTTCTCAGCGTGACTCGTCGCGTGTTCTCGTGATCGTCGCGTGTTCTCACGTGACTCGTCGCGTGTTTCTCACGTGACTCGTCGCGCGTTCTCACGCGAACTCGTCGCGCGTTCTCACCGTGACTCGTCGCGCGTTCTCACGTGACTCGTCGCGCGTTCTCACCGTGACTCGTCGCGCGTTCTCACCGTGACTCGTGCGTCTCACGTGGACGTCGCGTTCGACGTGTTCGTCGCGTGTTCTTCTCGTCGTCGCGTGTTCTCACGTGACTCGTCGCGTGTTCGTCGCGTGTTCTCACGTGACTCGTCGCGTGTTCTAGCGTGACTCGTCGCGTGTTCTCAGCGTGACTCGTCGCGTGTTCTCAGCGTGACTCGGCGCGTGACTCAGCGCGTGACTCGGCGCGTGACTCGGCGCGTGACTCGGCGCGTGTTCTCAGCGTGACTCGGCGCGTGTTCTCAGCGTGACTCGGCGCGTGTTCTCAGCGTGACTCGGGCGCGTGTTCTCAGCGTGACTCGGCGCGTGTTCTCACCGTGACTCGTCGCGTGTTCTCACGTGACTCGTCGCGTGTTCTCAGCGCGACTCGGCGCGTGTTCTCACGTGACTCGTCGCGTGTTCGTCGCGTGTTTCTCAGCGTGACTCGGGCGCGTGTTCTCAGCGTGACTCGGCGCGTGTTCTCACCGTGACTCGTCGCGTGTTCTCACGTGACTCGTCGCGTGTTCTCAGCGCGACTCGGCGCGTGTTCTCACGTGACTCGTCGCGTGTTCGTCGCGTGTTCTCAGCGTGACTCGGCGCGTGTTCTCAGCGTGACTCGGCGCGTGTTCTCACGTGACTCGGCGCGTGTTCTCACCGTGTGCTGCCAGCGTGGTGGAGCCGGTCTGGGGGACGCTCCAGGGGCTCCACTCGGTCCGTCCTTCTCCGCGGGCGCTCACTCTGAACTGATAGTCCGCGTGCGCGTCCAGCTGGAGAACCAGGAACTCCTGCTCTCTGCCGATGTACGCGTCCTCGTACTGGCTCCCCCCGGTGCCCGAACGCCGGCACTGCAACCGGAAATCTGCGGCGGCGAAGTCCTCGTCCACCTGAGGAAAAGGACTCATTTAGTCACAAAACGGAGCGTTACGTCCTTCGTCTGGAGCTGGGAAACACGGTGGGTTCCAGGTGGTCTCATCGCGCTGACTAACGCCCATTGTTCTGCGTTATTTGAAGACCGTTTAAAACCAGAGCTCTGGACTTCAGGCTCAGCAGGATCTACACACGAGGAAACCACAAACACGGGCGCCTTTTTGGCTCGCTAATTGCAACCGTTTATCGCTGTTTTGTTGTTAGCTTCCGGAGGTGATCAGAAACTAACGTGATGTTCTCTCCGTGGTTTGTACTTTTGCCACATGCGAGAGGTTTACGTGATCAGTTCTGCTCCGAAACATTCCTAAAAAGCCTCAAAAAGTACGCGCTACTTTTGCGGCGCCATTTGCCATGTTTTTTGCCCCGTTTAAAGCCTTGTGACGCTCGCTCCATAGACCCGACTAGTGCAGAGGTTCTCGCTCGGCTGTCGAGGCTTTCGTTTGGCCCCGCGTGCTTTAGAACTAACAGAATCACATCTACTGGCCGCAGAGGGAATTACACAGGCAGAAGACGCTCAGAGCCGCGTCACAGGTAGACTATGACATCACACATCGAGGAGATTCAGAACGGAGTGTTTGTGAGGCTCGGAGGGGAGAGGACTCTCTAACCAGGACTCATCAAACTGTGAGTGAAGCTAAACGTGCTCCAGATGAGTTTTGTGACGAGGAACCGTGAGAACAGGGTCAGAGAGGGGGGAAGGACATTAAGCATTTTAACTTAATGTAATGCTTAAGCTAAGCTACTTTAAATAGCACTGGAGCAATATTTCACCAGGTTTCTGTACTCTGACCGTCCTGACCGTCTCTGACCATCCCTGATCTGACCGTCCCTGACCGTCTCTGACCGTCCTGAACGTCTCTGATCCGACCATCTCCGACCATCTCTGACCATCTCTGATCTGACCATCTCTGAACATCTCTAACCATATCTGACCATCTCTGATCTGACCGTCTCTGACCGTCCCTGAACGTCTCTGATCTGACCGTCTCTGACCGTCCTGAACGTCTCTGATCTGACCGTCTCTGACCGTCCCTGATCTGACCGTCCCTGATCTGACCGTCCCTGACCGGCTCTGACCATCCCTGACCATCCCTGCCCTCCGTGCGTCCCTCACCTTGCACCAGCGCACCAGCACGCCGCCCGGCCGCTCCTGCAGCTCCTCGATCTGCACCGGCGGATAGGACGAGACGGAGCCGTGGCGGGACACCTTCTCCTTCAGCGCGCTCAGCAGAGAGTCGTCGAGCTGCGCGGAGACGCACGGCACGTCCACCAGAGCGGGGACCTCCGGGAGACTGGGGGACGGAACGGAACTCCAAGTTAAACCCTGCATGAGAAGCGTTGTGATGGGCGTGGTCACCTGTCCAGCTGGATGTGCAGAGCCCTTCTTCGTGAAGCTGCCCAGTTTGTCCTCCTTCTCGCCCAAACCACACCTCAGAGCGGCTTCGCCTGGACACACAGACACGGTTGTTCTCGTGTTCGCTTCAAATGTATTAATAAACGACTAAAAACAGAAGAGATGACGTGTGAAGTCCTCCTGAAGGCCACGTCCTCCTCCAGGTCCAGATCGTACCTTCTCTGAGCAGCTCGTCGGCCTGGCCCACGCCGTGCTCGATCAGGGCCTGGCAGTCGTCCAGAGGCTTGATGCTCTCGGCCTCTGATGGCGTCCACCTCCTGCAGCAGCGCCGACAGCCTCTCGTCCAGCAGCCGAGAGGCGGACGACTGCAGCTCCGAGAAGTGTCTCTGCAGAGCGTCCCGGGCCTGGCTGGAGCTGCCACGGACCTGAGGACAGAAACACCCCCGGGGGGACGCTTGTGAGACGGAGCGGGTCTGTGAGACGGAGCGGGTCTGTGAGACGGAGCGGCTCTGTGAGACGGAGCGGCTCTGTGAGACGGAGCGGGTCTGTGAAGCGTCGCCACGATCTAAGAGGTCCAGAGTCAGGAGCTCCCAAAGCGGTGGACTTTTGGTGAAGGAGGAGGAGCTTCACATCACAGCGACACGATTGGATAAGACAGGACGCAGACTCGGGACAAAACAAGACGGCAAAAAGCCAACTAAAATATAAGACTCATGTGTCTCCAAACTCTGACTCGATCTCGTGCTAAAGCGCCGTGTTTCCGCTGATGCTAACTTATATGTGGAGCCTTAGCAACACAGAGCTAGCGAAGCGCGTTAAGCAACAGCTGTTTCCTGTTTGTTGCGTTGTCAAGAGCCCAAATGTGCTGTTTCCAGGTCAGAATGCGTCTGACATGATTCCATAAAGAGAGGTTCAAACGCGGCGTCGAGTCGTGCACACAAGGGAAAGACATGAGGCAAAACTGTTCCTGCGCACGCTCGCACTCGATTGGATTACGACGCGATTCACTGCGCAGCTCCGATGATTAGCAGCCAAAGCTCTGCAGTATTGCGGACCGGACCACTGTAACTCCCGCTAGTGGGCGGCTGTTCCGTTCTGAAGCGGGCGGCGGTCCGAGGCCCACACTCACTTCCTGTCGCTGAAGCTTCAGGAAGACGAGCAGACGGAGACCTTAGCGAGGACATAATGGAACTATAAATACAGAGATGCTTCAGACGCACGGCTGAGGACATTGTGTGGCCACGAGCGCCGCTGGTTTCCATGGTAAAGAGTCTGATGACGATGGTTGTTCACGCGCTGCTGCTGAAGCGCGCGGCAGGATTTATGGTCCGTTTGAACGTCCATTTCGATCAGGACGAGTTCTGTTTGTGAACGAGTAACGTTACTGTAAAACTGTAAACTATAGTGTCCCCGAGTGTCCCCCGAGTGTCCCCCGAGTGTCCCCGAGTGTCCCCCGAGGTGTCCCCCGAGTGTCCCCGAGTGTCTCCTGAGTGTCCCCGAGTCTCTCCCCGAGGTCTTCCTGAGTGTCCCCGAGTGTCCCCCGAGTCTTCCTGAGTGTTCCCCGAGTGTCCCCCGAGTCTCCCCCGAGTCTTCCTGAGTTCCCCGAGTGTCCCCCGAGTCTCCCCCGAGTCCCCCCGAGTGTCCCCGAGTCTTCCTGAGTGTCCCCGAGTGTCCCCCGAGTTCTTCCTGAGTGTCCCGAGTGTCCCGAGTGTCCCGAGTCCCGAGTCTTCCTGAGTGTCCCGAGTGTCCCCGAGTCTTCCTGAGTGTCCCCGAGTGCCCCCCGAGTCTTCCTGAGTGTCCCCGAGTGTCCCCCGAGTCTTCCTGAGTGTCCCCGAGTGTCCCCCGAGTGTCCCCCTGAGTGTCCCCCGAGTGTCCCCGAGTGTCCCCGAGTGTCCCCCCGAGTGTCCCCCGAGTGTCCCCCTGAGTGTCCTGAGTGTCCCCTGAGTGTCCCCCGAGTGTCCCCGAATGTCCCGAATGTCCGAGTGTCCCCGAGTGTCCGAGTGTCCCCTGAGTGTCCCCCGAGTGTCCCCTGAGTGTCCCCTGAGTGTCCCCGAATGTACCCGAGTGTACCCGAGTGTCCCCGAGTGTCCCCGAGTGTCCAAACATGTTCTGACTGAAATAATGACAAACGTGGAAGCGTCTTCAGAAGCTCCGGGGCAAAAACAAACATCTGAAAGTGAATTTGGCATAATTCCTCTGAAACGTCTCCTTTTCTGCGCCTCCAACAGGAAGTGGTGGTGTTTACATGTGACATAAACGGCTCGATGCGAGAGGAAGGACGAGAGGGACGAGCAGGGACAGGTTTACGACAAACTGCAACATAAACTCACAGAGGTCCTGAGTCAACTGTGATTACTCAGGTCACGATGGAAGTAGAACGTATTCTCCAAAGTAAACGTCACACGTCATTCAAAGAATTTACAACTGATCCGCGGTGTAAACCCCGCCGTGTAACTTTACAATCCGCGGTGTAACTTACAATCCGCGTAACTTTACGAATCCGCGTGTAACTTTAACAATCGGTGTTTTACCGCCGGTGTAACTTTAACAATGTAACTTTACGCGGTGTAACTTTACGAACGTGTACTTTACGATCCGCCGTGTAACTTTACGATCCGCCGTGTAACTTTACGATCCCGCCGTGTAACTTTACGATCCGCCGTGTAACTTTACATCCGCGGTGTAACTTTACATCCGCGGTGTAACTTTACAATCCGCGGTGTAACTTTACGATCCGCGGTGTAACTTTACAATCCGCGGTGTAACTTTACGTCCATGAACTTTACCCGCCGTGTAACTTTACGATCCGCCGTGTAACTTTACGATCCGCCGTGTAACTTTACGATCCGATCCGCCGTGTAACTTTACGATCCGCCGTGTAACTTTACGATCCGTGTCACGTACTCCAGAAAGTCCCACAGTGTCACTATATTCAGATGTTTCCTCTGCTCGATGCCAACGATCTGACCCGTCTGAAACGCACTGACGTCGTCTCCATGACCACGGGATTCGTCTTTCCACGCGGTCGTTTTCAGAAATAAGAATCGGTCGCGTTATTGGGGCGCTCGCTTCAGAGTGAGACAATGTGAACGTCACTGTTGTAAAGAGTCAGAAACGGTGAATCATTTTAAACGTTTATATCAGAATTCTATACAATCGTGACATTCCTGGTTCAAAGTAACGTTCTATCGCACAATCTGAGTCGCGACAAAACGATAAAGTGCCAAACTAAGGCGAGGATCAGATGTTTGGATCCTGTTTATGGAGGTCCACCACTCCATGGAACACGTTCTTTACCTTTGGTTCGGCCGCTCCCGTTTCAGAGCAAAATAAATACATTTTAAATCCCCTTTGCACCAGTCATGTGGTGCTCAGAGTCCAGTTCCTCGAGACAGAAAAGCTGCGACCTTTGACCCGTCGTACCTGTTTACGGGCCTGGTGTGTCCCTACGCTGCGACCTTTGACTCGTCGTACCTGTTTCCGGGCCTGGTTTGTCCCTGGACTGCGACCTTTGACCCGTCGTACCTGTTTCCGGCCTGTTGTCCCTGGACTGCGACCTTTGACCCGTCGTACCTGTTTCCGGGCCTGGTGTGTCCCTACGCTGCGACCTTTGACCCGTCGTACCTGTTTCCGGGCCTGGTGTGTCCCTACGTGCGACCTTTGACCCGTCGTACCTGTTTCCGGGCCTGGTTGTCCCTGGACTGCGACCTTTGACCCGTTGTACCTGTTTCCGGGCTGGTTGAGCCCATGGAGCCTCAGCTGAAGCTCACTGCGATAGTTCTGCGCCGCCTCGATGCTCTCCTTGGCCTCCTGCAGCAGAAGGTCCACCTCCGCAGAATGCTCCGCCTCCTGCAGCGACACAGCAGCACAAGTGGCGGAGCACTCAGATTCACTCACAGCGGGGGGAGACCCACGACTTTACTTACGTGAGAGTACTGTTACTTCACACTATATATTACACGTAAAAGTACGACAAAACTTCAACACTCAACCACAGACTGGGTTGTTTCATCGCCACGACGACGACAAAAACACACATCACAAATCGTACGTGACGTTTCATTATTCATGTCAGAACGAACATTATTTCAGAATCTTTGGTTTGTATGTGTCAATCATCATCTTTATATATCGTGACACTTTTTATCCTTGAACACGGCGCCCTCCCTCGTTGCCGTGTTCTTAGACCGTGTTTAGCGTTCCACAGGTCACAGGTCACAGGTCACAAAGAGCATCACAGAGGTCAATAAACGAGACCAGATCTGGACTTAACGAGTTAGAAAGAAATACAAGTTTAATTGAATGTGTTTTTGCCGCGCCTCATGAGTCTGAACCCTTCTGTGCCACGGGTCAGGGTGTGGGTCAGGGTGCGGGTCAGGGTGCGGGTCAGGGTGGTCTGGGTGCGGGTGGGGGTCAGGGTGCGGTCAGTGTGTGTCAGGGTGTGGTCAGGGTGTGTGTCAGGGTGTGGTACAGGGTGTGGGTGCAGGTGTGGGTTGGGTGTGGTTGGGTGTGGGTCTGGCCGTGGGGTCAGGGTGTTGGTCAAAGGGCGAGTCAGGGTGCGAATCAGGTGCGGGTCAGGGTGCGGGTGTGGTCAGGGTGTGGTCAGGGTTTGTTTGGGTCAGGGTTGGGTTATGTGGTGTGGGTCAGGGTGTGGTCAGGGTTTGGTCAGGGTGGGTCGGGTCAGGGTGTGGGTCAGGGTTTGGGTCAGGGTTGGGGTGGGTTGGGTCAGGTCAGGGTGTGGGTCAGGGTGGGTCAGGTGTGGGTCAGGGTCAGGGTGTGGGTCAGGGTGTGGGTCAGTGGTCAGGGTGTGGTCGGGTGTGGGTCAGGTGTGGTCGGTTGGGTGAGGTCAGGGTCAGGGTGTGGGTCAGGGTCAGGTGGGTCGGTGTGTCTGTGTAGGGTGTGGTCTGGTTGGTCTGGGTGTGGGTCTGGGTGTGGGTTGGTGTTGGGTCTGGGTTCGGGTCAGGGTGGGGTCGGGTCGGTGCGGGTGGGTCAGGGTCGGGTAGGGTGTGGGTTTGGGTTTGGGTTTAGGGTGGTGGTGTCAGGGTTTTGGTGAGTCAGGTGTGGGTTTAGGTTTGGGTGTGGTCAGGGTGTGGTTTTGGGCAGTGTGGGTCAGAGACTGTGGTCTGTGGTGTGGGTTGGGTGTGGGTCTGGGATGTGGGTCAGGTTTGGTGCTGGGTGTGGGTCAGGGTTGGGTCAGGATCAGGGTGTGGGCAGGTGTGGGTCCAGGGTGTGGGTCTAGGGTCAGGGTGTGGGTCAGGGTGTGGGTCAGGGTGTGGGTGAGGGTGTGGGTCAGGGTCAGGGTGTGGGTCAGGGTCAGGGTGCGGGTCAGGGTCAGGGTGCGGGTCAGGGTTCTGCACTCGCCCCTTAAACGTGAATATGACCCGTGTTTGTAGACTGGCTGCGCCGCGACAGTGTCAGAGGATGTGTGACGCCGACCACATCCTCTTTCGGTGACTTCGGCTCAAAACGAGTCGTCTCCACTAAACTCGGCTCTACAAATGTGACCGTTCGTTAGCATGCCGCGGGGGGCTAGCTTTTGTTGATTCTCTCTCGTTTCTAAGGTTCTTTTCAAAGGGGGAACCACAAACATTTGGAGAAATAAATATCATCAGAAGGAACAAGAAACGCATTGAATATTTTCAACTTAAATCACAGAGAGTCTTGGTTAAACAAAGACATCGACATCATAACATCTGACCAAACATCTGGACAAACATCTGACCACATATCTGACCAAGCATCTGACCAAACATCTGGACAAACATTTGACCACTCATCTGACCACATATCTGACCAAACATCTGACCACATACCTGACCAAACATCTGACCAAACATCTGGACAAACATCTGACCACACATCTGACCACACATCTGACCACATATCTGACCAAATATGCACCCAAAATGTCTTAACATTGTGTAAATTCACTCAGAGTATACATGAAAGAAAAGCTGTACAATAAAAGATCAGTCAAAAACTCATGCTAAAACGTTATAATCCAATTAAATAATGAGTCTTTATAATCCAGTTAAATCATCATGAGTCTTTATAATCCAGTTAAATCATCATGAGTCTTTATAATCCAGTTAAATCATCATGAGTCTTTATAATCCAGTTAATCATCATGAGTCTTTATAATCCAGTTAAAATCATCATGAGTCTTTATAATCCAGTTCAATCATCATGAGTCTTTATAATCCAGTTAAAATCATCATGAGTCTTTATAATCCAGTTCAATCATCATGAGTCTTTATAATCCAGTTAAATCATCATGAGTCTTTATAATCCAGTTATAATCATCATGAGTCTTTATAATCCAGTTCAATCATCATGAGTCTTTATAATCCAGTTCAATCATCATGAGTCTTTATAATCCAGTTAAATCATCATGAGTCTTTATAATCCAGTTCAATCATCATGAGTCTTTATAATCCAGTTCAATCATCATGAGTCTTTTAATCCAGTTCAATCATCATGAGTCATCCTCTCCTTGTCACAGATTCACACTTTGGGAAGAGGAACCGAAGCCTTTTCAGTCAGAGCATCGTCACCTCGAACATGTCACGAGAGAAGAAGTGAAAGTATGAAAACACACAGTCCCTCCCACCTGTGCCCCGCCCACCCGCCCACAGACCCGTGGAGTTATAAATCCCTCCCACCTGTGCCCCGCCCACAGATGCCCCGTGGAGTTATAAATCCCTCCCACCTGTGCCCCGCCCACAGATGCCCCGTGGAGTTATAAATCCCTCCCACCTGACCCGCCCACAGATGCCGTTCTCCGTTCTCCAGAAAGGCTCCACTGTCCCAGAACCTTCTGTGGTCCGCTCAAAGCCTCTGTGTCACGTATTGTCCACAAGCACAACACTCGGCCGTTGTTATGGAGACGTCAGACGCAGAACAAACTGGTTTGTTCTGAAGCTACAGGCGAGGGGCGGGAAAAGAAGGGCCACGGTTTCACAATGAGCTGAAGAAGAACCATCATCATCATCATCAGTGTCATGCTTCTTCTCACATTTGAAGAACATTTTATTATCTGAATGTTTTTTGGATTTGAAAATGGCTGAAGCTAACGTTTAGCTCCTGGATTAGCG
>BJKM01001015.1:0-129984 GCA_015082035.1 Chaenogobius annularis | reverse complement strand
AGCACAGCCAAATCAGACAGGGAGTCAGAGGACGACGCAAGCCCCCACAAAAAGAAGCCGGTAAAATCCCCCTGACAGTGGATCTATTGTAAATGTTCAAGGTATTAATGACAAACTTTATTTTATATTATGGCATTTTGGCTGTCGAGATCAATAATTCTGTTGCCTCAGCTGCCCGCGGTAACATCGTGGGATATTCTTGGCAACGGCGACAATATTCACGGTTTTACAAATAAATCCTATGTTATAATAGTATTTGGCTGGCTTTTTTTTTTTAGGAAGGTGGGTCCAGATCAATTGATGAATATGCGTATATTCTCTGTAACAGCGGCTTCGCTATTGCAAAAAACCCTCCTCCTCTTCCTCCTTCCTCCGCTGGTCAACTTCGGCACTCTGAATAATGATAATATTCATTAAAGAGGCTAATAGACCAATTTTTAGCATGTTAGAAGAATAATTATTTTGATTACATCATCGCCAGAGCGCAACCGTCAAATTGGCGGCTTGGGAGTTCTAGTAGTTCTTAACACTAGGACTAACAGGATTTTAGGAGTTAGGAGTAAATACAGTCGTTATTAGTTACTAGTTCATGAAAAGTCTTTGTTCAAGTTGTGCTATTAAAGCTGTAGTAGTTTATAGTGTTACCCAATCTTTATGTACTGTCAAAAGTTAAGCTGTAGAGGAAGAATATTGGAGTCGCAATTACATTTCGATTGCACATCCAGGTACATGAAGTAATATGTTTTGCGAAACGAATATGAGATGTGTTATTGTTTTGTATGCCCATGTGTGGTGAGTAGATTGCAGCGTGAATATTCATAGCGTCACTGCGGAGAGAGCAAGCAAACACTTACTGTACAAAGGGCCCCGTAATTTCTGTGTTTGGTTATTACACCTTTCCATGCACTTGTAGTTAGTGGAGTGTCCAGTAGAGGGTGCTACAGCCTTTCTATGATAGAGACCTTTATGATGTCGCCTGCATTCCATTCCATTCCATTTCCCCGGAGTAATAAAGTGTAAAGTCTAAAGAATGAAGTTTAAGAATAAAGTCTAAAGAATGGCGGTAATGTAACACATGGGTACCAACCGCCATAAAACACCGCCAAAGAAGAAGAAGGGCGCCCCAGCCTTTTCATGAGTGAGAGCTTTATGACATCACATGTGCTTTGAAGATAAAGGAAAATAAGCAGCGGTACGAGTCCGAAAGAGGAATGAATCCTCCACCTATCCGAATATCTATCCGTGCCGTAAGTGTTGCTCTGGCCGGCACCCCAGAGCAGTGACAGCTACAAACCTGAACCAGCACCTTATAGTCCGGAGTCATCTCTCCAACATTAATGGTCTCCCCTTGGGAGATTTTTTAAAAAGTATCCACAGACTGATTTCAGCAGTAAAAATGTCTACTGCTGACCCCATGGAGGCTCGGTTTGAGAAAATCGATGTCATGTTGCAGGACCCAAAGTCGGAAATCAACAAGGATTGCCTTCTGGATGGCTTGGACGCTCTGGTGTATGATCTGGACTTCCCTGCCTTGAGGAAAAACAAGAGCATTGACAATTTCTTGAATAGATATGAAGACACAATTAGTAAAATACGTGATCTACGCATGAAAGCGGAGGACTATGAAGTTGTCAAAGTAATTGGAAAAGGAGCTTTTGGAGAGGTTCAGTTGGTAAGACACAGAGCAACATGCAAGGTTTACGCCATGAAGCTGCTTAGTAAGTTTGAGATGATCAAGAAGTCTGACTCTGCGGCCTTCTTGGAGGAGAGGGACATCATGGCTTTTGCTAATAGTTCCTGGGTAGTACAGCTCTTTTTTGCTTTCCAAGACGACCGCTATCTCTACATGGTGATGGAGTACATGCCGGGCGGTGATCTGGTCAATTTAATGAGCAACTATGACGTCCCAGAGAAGTGGGCGCAATTTTACACAGCCGAGGTGGTGCTAGCCCTGGACGGGATCCACGTCATGGGGTTCATTCACAGAGATGTCAAGCCTGAAAACATGTTGCTAGACAAAACAGGCCATTTAAAACTCGCAGACTTTGGGATCTGTATGAAAATGAACAAGGATGGCATGGTACGATGCGATACGGTGGTGGGCACTCCAGATTACATTTCGCCCGAGGTACTGAAATCCCCGGGAGGAGACGGTTACTATGGCAGAGAATGTGACTGGTGGTCCGTGGGGGTCTTCCTCTATGAAATGCTTGTTGGCGACACACCGTTCTACGCAGACTCCCTCATCGGCACATACAGCAAAATCATGAACCACAAGAACGCCCTGACATTTCCGGACGACAGCGACATATCCAACGATGCCAAGAATCTCATTTGCGCTTTTCTGACTGACAGGGAAGTTCGGTTGGGCCGCGACGGTGTGGACAAAATCAAGAGACACCCGTTCTTTAAGAATGACCAGTGGACATGGGAGAACATAAGAGAGATGGCTGCTCCAGTCGTGCCAGAGCTGAGCTGTGACACTGACACCAGTAACTTTGACGACATCGAGGAGGATCGAGGAGAGGAGGAGACTTTCCCCATCCCCAAGGCCTTTGTGGGAAACCAGCTCCCATTTGTCGGCTTCACTTATTACAGCAGCCAGCACCTACTACACAGCCCCTCCAGAACTAAGACCACTGACATGTGCAGCAGCACCACCACAAAGGAAGACAAGAGCCATCTTGAAAACCTTCAAAAAAGGATATACCTGCTGGAGGAGCAGCTGCACAGCGAGATGCAGCTGAAGGATGAGTTGGACCAGAAATGCAGGGCCTCAAATACCAAGATTGAGAAGATCATGAAAGATCTGGATGAAGAGTTGAACCTGAGGAAAAGTTCAGAGAGCAGCATGTCTCTGCTGCAGAAGGACAAGATGATGGTGCAGCGAAGGCTTGCAGAGTCCCAAACAAAGGCCGACCAGGAGGCAGAGAAGAGGCGCAACATGGAGAACGAGGTTTCAACATTAAAGGAACAGCTTGAAGACATGAGGAAAATCAGCCAGAACTCCCAGGCTTCAAATGATAAGATCCTTCAGCTACAAAACGACCTGCTGAGGGCAGATTCGGACACCGCAGGACGCCTGAGGAAGAACCAGTCGGAGATGGCCAAGTCCATGAGCCAGCTAGAGATCCTGAACCGTGAGTTGCATGGGCGGGTGCGGGCGGCCGACGTGGAGAAGGCCCAGCTGGAGAAGGAGATCCTGGTTCTGCAGAGCACACTGGAGTCCGAGAGGAGGAACTACAGCCAGGACACCGAGGAAATCCACGACCGGCAAGCAAGAATGTACGGGCTACAAGAGGACAACAAGAACTTGAAGCTGGGTTTATCTAATGTGGAATCCGGAAGCAAACACGCGCAGGAGAAGAACAACCTGGAGATTGACCTGAACTACAAGCTGAAAAACCTGCAGCAGTGTCTGGAGCAGGAGCAGACAGAACACAGGGTAACGCTGGCCCAGCTAACCGACAAATACGAGTCCATCGAGGCTAAGTCAGCAGCCATGAACAGTATGCTAGTCCAAGAGCTGTATACTGTGCGGCAGAAGATGTCGGAGGAGAATGGGGCCTGGGTGCGAGCGGAGAGCCGGGTGTTGGAGGTGGAGAAACAGTGTTCCATGTTGGAGTTTGACCTGAAACAGTCAGTCCAGAAGATGGAGCAGCTCATGAAACAGAAGGAGCAGCTAGAAGATGAGGTGAAGAATGTGAGGACCCAGCTGGAGAGGGAGCTGAGCAAAAGGATCCAGACCCAAAGTGACCTGAAGAGCCGCACTCAGGAGGTGGACCGCCTCAGGTGCACCGAGAAGCAGATGAAGCAGGACCTCCACCAAGCCCTGGAGAGCAAGCAGTCGCTGGAGTTTCAGCTTGCACAGTTCACCAAGCAATACAGAGGCAACAAAGAACAGATGAGGAAACTTCAGGACCAACAGGAGGCAGAACAGTATTTTTCTACGCTTTACAAAACTCAGGTTAAGGAGCTGAAAGAAGAGAGAGACGGAAATAATCGGCAAGTCCAGGACGCTCAAAAGAAGGTGCAGGACTTGTGCAGTGAAAGGGACTCGCTATCGACTCAGCTGGATCTAACGGTGACCAAAGCGGAGTCCGAGCAGCTGGCCCGGGCACTGCAGAAGGAGCAGTACTTTGAGCTGAGCCAGGAGAACAAGAAGGCCCTGGTCCGCCACAAGCAGGACATGGGCGTGAGGGAGGCCACCATCTCCAGGCTTGAGGAGTCAAATAAAACTCTGACCGAATATGTGGAGAATCTGAGTAAAGAGAAGATGGAGCTAAGAGACAAGCTGCAGACTCAAGAGGAAGAGTACATGGCACAGAAAGAAGACATTGCAAACACAATCAAAGCTAACTATGAGAAAGTTCTCAACACCGAGCGCACACTCAAGGCCCAGGCGGTGAACAAGCTGGCCGAGATCATGAACCGTAAAGACATGAAGCTGGACCAGAAGAAGCCGGGCAGCACGGCCGACCTGAGGAAGAAGGAGAAGGAGAACCGCAAACTGCAGCTGGAGCTCAACCAGGAGAAGGAGAAGTTAAACTACATGGCCATCAAGTACCAGAAGGAGCTCAGCGAGATGCAGGTGTTTGTGGAATGTCCAGTACACATTCAGAGAAGAATCAGAGAAGAATCAGAGAAGAATGAGAGAAAGAGAATAGGAAGAGAAAAAAAGAAAGCAATCTGTGTGTGCCAGTGAGGTTCAATAAAGCTCCTGAACCCACCACTGTCTCTCCTCATTGTCTCCACCTATCCGAATATCCATCCAGGCCTTAAGTGGTGCTCTGGCCGGCACTCCAGAGCAGTGACAGCTACATACCTGAACCAGCATCGTACAGTCCACACAGTCCGGAGTTATCTCTCCAACACTTATGGTTCAAGAGCATTTTCAGATCATTAAAACAGAAATGGCACGTCAGAAACACAAATTCACTGCAACTATTTGTTGTTGTGTTTAAATTAGTTTGGTTATTTGGGCTATGCTTTTCTATATTACCGTACTTTTCGGACTGTACAGCACTCTTGAATAAAAGCTGCGCCAACAATATTTACAAAGAAAAAAGATTTTGTACATATACGGACCGCACCTGTCAATAAGCCACAGGTTCCCACGTTCTAACATGAGATATTTACACATAAATAAATGCGGTAGTGATCCGCCTGTGGTTGCGCAGCGCACCATGAGTAATTAGACTAATTTCTTAGTGAATATGAGTAATTGTAATAAAACACACAGCATTTTGACACATCTGAGCTGTCCTTACTGTCCCTATTGTCCTTGATTACTCTGTGTCGTTGCATTCAGCCACATCTAGATTCACTTCCTCATTAGACCTATTTTTCCGTCAATATGAGTCTGATTGTAATAAAACACAGCATTTTGAAGCTTAAAATATGGAGAACACGACGTGTCCCCTGGACAATGCTTTCACTGTCCACTGGCATCTGCTTCTACGGTGTGTCAAACGCTTGCGCTTCCTGCTAGAGTGCCGCCCGGTGGCTGTTAGCCAGTAAAAATCTATAAATTAACCGCACCGTTGTATGGGTTGCAGGGTTCAGAGTGTGGGTGTGTTACAGGTACAGAGTGCTTCCTGGAGGATGGGCTGAAACGGGGAAACGTGCTGCGGATGACTCATCCTGGTGAGTAGCTCCCGTTCGTCTTCTCATCCGAGGGGAAGGATAGAGACTGTTCTCTAGCAAAAGACTGCAGGAATCAATAAAAAAAACACTTTGGGCGCATATTCAAAGTACCCATAGCAGTGTAAGAAGGTTAAAGTCGAGGTTAAGTCGATTTTGCATGATATAGGCCCTTTAAAGTCTGAAAATGACGGTAGTTTATAGACAATATAAACCAGTCTTGACCCTCTTTGAAACGTGTTCACGTTTGTTATTGTTAGGTCCTAATTTCAGATGGAAGGCCTATTATAACTCTACAGGAGATTTACTCTTCTCGAAAGCTATATCAAAACTTATGATCCACAAATGTTGAAATGGATTATTTATTTGTTGGTTAGGTATTGGCTCCACAAACTTGTCATATTAATAATAAAGTCCTCTCTATTGACAACAATCACATCTTTGGGGTTGAAAATCTCGCAATAAACACAAATTTGATATCGTAACATCCCTAACAACTACTG
Source organism: Chaenogobius annularis (assembly GCA_015082035.1). Classification (NCBI taxonomy): domain Eukaryota; kingdom Metazoa; phylum Chordata; class Actinopteri; order Gobiiformes; family Gobiidae; genus Chaenogobius; species Chaenogobius annularis. Next base: position 123,838 of record BJKM01001015.1, on the reverse strand, counting down.
ATAATAGTATTTATTATAGCTGTATAAATCTACTGCTGTACAACTATATAGTATTTATTATAGTTGTATAAATCTACTTCTTGAACCAGGTGCCTCCTACTGTTTATGTTTATTATTGTGTCTTGTATCTCCACACGTTACATATCTTAGTAGTATTGATAGTGTCAGTGTCAGTTTTGAAGTTTTGAATCATCTCCCAGCTTGTTTGTGGATTTCTTATCTACCAGGCCATTAAAACAAAGCCAGCACGGCGGATTATAACTGAGTGAGAGTTTGAAATGCTGATATTTCACCCCGGGCCTCCAGAGGCCTCTGTGTTTATTATTGTGCTTTGGATCTGCTCTGTAACCTGCTTTACACTCCGCTCCTGCTGATATCCATCATCCTGTGCTCTGTGTGCTTCTCTCTCTTTATCTTTTCTCTTTAGTCTCTCCTCTCTCCCTCTATTTTAGCTGTCGGTACATTTTTCTCTATCCGCCTACTTTCTCCCCTCTCTTTTTTTCACTTTCTCCCCCCTTCTCACTTTCTATTCATATTTTTTGCACGCTACACCCTCTCTCTCCTCTTTATTACCCTCTCTCTCCTCTTTATTACCCTCTGTCTCTCTCTTTCTCTTCCCCATCGCTCTCTCTTCCACCCTCTCCCCTTACCTTTCGACACCCCTCTCTCCTCTCTCTTTTTCGCTCTGTCTGTATCTCTCCATCCTTCTAGATTTCTCTCTCTTCCCTCTTTTCCCCCTTTCTCTCTCCCCCGTTTCACTTTCTATTCGTATTTTTTTGCACTCTACACCTCTCTCTCCTCATTATTTCCTTCTTCCTCTCTGTTCTCCCTCCCGCTGTCGCTCTGTCTCTCTCCTCTCTCTTTCTCTCCATCTGTATCGCTCCATCCCTCGATCTCGCTCCGTCTTTTTACATTTCTGTACGCGTTTTCTCTTGCTCGGTTTCTGCTCTCTTTCCTCTTTCCCCCCTTTCTCTCTCCCCCCGTCTCACTCATCAGGAAAGGACCTACAACAACTGATGCACACAGTAGCAAATGATCTAAAACATAAAGGACCAACCGAACTAATATTAAAAAAGTGCCTGTAATCAAATTCTTAGGTGATTGGTGAAAATATCAATTGGAAAATGCACATACTCCAGATAAAGTTAGTCAAAATGATTGCCATAAAGGGTCAAATTAAACAACTTTTAAGTCAAAATTCACTTAATCCATGGTACAATAGTTTATTTCTTCTTTTTTTTACTCCAAAAGACGGCTGTTAGAATTGTTACTCATGCAGACTATAATGCACCAACAAATCCTTTTGTTGACTTCAAAAATATTAAAATACTTTGATCTGTCAACGTGAGCGCAGCTGTAGTGATGTGTAAGGCGTTTTGTGCACAGAAGTTATTTGAACAAGTCAATACGACATTAGAACAGGTACAATCAAAACAAGTAAAGACCAGAACTAATACAACTGATTGTCTTAAAGTCTATGGAACAAGCATTCAATAGATGCCTTCAAAAAGAGTTATAAAACTTTGTTTTTTGAAGAATATAGAACTCTGGAATGATCCATGTATATTGTTTATGATTGTAATGTGTGGAGTCGTATGAGGTGAACAGTTGATGCTGATGCGCTGCCTTTTTTCTGTGCTTTAATGTTCAATAGACTACTACAACTACAACTCTCACTACTACAACTCTCACTACTACTACTACTACTACTACTACCACTACTACTATGACTACTACTACTACTACTATTCCCCCTTTCTTCCTCAAGTTTTATTTTCCCCACACTGTATGGTGTGTTTCTTTTCCTCTTCCTCTTTGTCCTCCCTCTATCATTATGTCTCCCTTTCCCCTTTTCTCTTCCCATATTCTTCCCCTCTCTTGTTTCTCTTCCCTCCTCATTGTTCTCCTCATTTCTCTACCCCTTCTCTCTGTCTCTCTGTAGCTCTCCATCCCTCTCACCCTTTTCCCCTCCTCTTCTTCCTCTCGCTCTTCCTTCCCTCCCCCTCTCTCTCTCTGTCTTTCTCTCGCTTACACTCGTTCTTCTCTCTTTTTCCCTCCCTTCGCTCTCTCTCTCTCTCTCTCTCTTTCGCTCCTCATTGCGGTGATAAATGAGCAGCCCGCCGTAACCCGATACTTTCGCTCCGCTCGCTCCTCTCGCTCCTCTCGCTCCGCTCGCTCCGCATACCTGAATAATAACCTGCATGAGGAATAAACGAAGACAGGTCGCCGTGACGATGACCTGCTGTCAGCAGGGGGTCGCAACCTCACCGTGACCTCGGCCCCACATCCAAACAAAATTGTCAGAGGCGCCTTTGGGTGGAAAAATAGATTAAACCCAAGTGCAGACCTTGAATAAGAGGAAGTCATGATTAAAAAAGCTTTTTGGAAAATCTCTGACACATTTCTACTGTTTTTATTAATCTAAATAGTTTTTCCAGTGCGGTGGAACTACTACAAGTACATATTAATTTACTATAACCATTGATATAACTACTATTACTACTACTACCACAAATTCAAACCAGTTTTTCGAAATGCAAGTAAACCCATGAACGATGGCGGTGGTCTTCATTCGTCTCTCAAAAATCGGCACGTGTAAGAGTGCAGTGGGATAAAGATAAAGTACACACTCCTTTCAGATCAGCGGAGAAGACAAACTACCACCAGCACGTCTTGTTTTGGACCGCTAAGTTTAAGTGAATGTGAAAATGACGGCGCAATGTAAATCAGGTGTTTGCCAAATGTGTGTTATCAGAGTGGCCAATGCAGCTTCTTTGCGACTTTTGGGCTTCTTTTTTTTAGTCATGGGTTGTGATTATTTGGTCTTGGTCTGTTTCCGAAGTAACTCAGTAATGAGTAAAGCCATTTTTATAGTTAAATATGCGAGGTATAATATATGTATCTCAATTGCATCTTTTCTGCATTTAACTAGTTTTTTTACTTTTTTTTTTTCCAAAGGCATGTTTGTTGCTCTCTGAATATCAGGCAACCCTGGTGATTACACGTTTGATTCCCATCTTTATTAGCAATTATAGCTGCAAATTTTTAGCGCTAAAACTAAATTACTACGTCTCTGAACTTCTCTTATCCCCTGCTTACACCCATTCGGCTTTTTGCCCGGCCGTGGACTGGGACAAGAGTGGTCTGGCAGGTTTTCGGGGGGAAGACGAATCGAGTTTGGTTTGTTCAGCGCGCTTGGAGTAGTCTGTGCTACTGATCTATTCTTATCTAAACTTTTCCTATATGGCTACTACTGCTTCTTCCAGACGCTAGGCAACAATTAGGTAATTTGCAAAGTCTGTTATATATTCTTCAAATCAATGTAAATGCGATAATGCGACACAGAAACAGACTCAACCACAAAGACGCTCGAATGTAGCGACCTATTTATAGCTTCGCTGCCCTAGAATAACTTTCAAATTGAACTCTGCAGTGACTATAAAGACATCCTGAAACTTTTATAACCCTCACATGCTCGCTCCTTTGAAGAAACGTCAGCTATTTCCTGGCGATGGGAAGCCCGTCGTCGTGAGGAGCTCCTTTTATCATATTAAATCACGTCTGCGGAAAATGTGTCCTACGCCGACCCGACTAACGCTGACTAACTGCGCTTTAAAGTCTTTGTCCAATGGCGGGCTGGGGTGACCTTTGACCCTGGGTGGATACTTGATGTTAAATACTTACAACTGGACACTTGAAACGGGGGTAATTTGTTTTATTTGGTCACGTGTCAAACATATGGAGAGCGAGTTAAAGGCTATTTTTTTTTTTTTTTACTATGATTGACAACGAGAGGAAATGCACTGTTGGTTCAAATGTTATTATGTGTCCTTGCGGGCATCATGTGACGTCTGTTCAAAGAAGGACAACAGTTGGGCATTGGAAACACATGACTTTGACAGAATGAGGAACGACATTCAACATTCCTCTTGTTTCTTTACAAAAAAACGGGGAGCCGCAACAGAAGTAAAGAACATGACAACGGAGGCATTTTTGTTTGTAGCTTTGGTTTTGTCGCAGGACTGTTTATACTTTCTGGTTTGGTCCTGGTTTGAGCCCAGTTTAATTCGGATGTAGACTTGATTTGGTCTTGTTTTAGTCCTGGGTTTGGACTTATTTTTGTCGCCTTAATATGGCGTTTGTGTGAGTGTGAACGCACCCTAAATAAACAAAAGTACAGCTTTTAGAAACCTTTTTAACTTGGGGTACGTTAAATACTTGCACACACATTACATAAAAATATGGTCTGAAACCTGAAAGAAACCTGGTCTACAATCAGGACTAAACCAGACTCAAATCACTGGACCAAACCAGTGTGAATGCTGACTTATTGTACTGCAAATACTAAGACCTTGGTTGTTGTGATTTTGCATAATTGTATTTTTCAAATCAGTGTTAGCACAATATTGTTAAACATATTCAGTTGGTTTCTCTGGTTGAATCCCTTTATGACATGATATAAAATAAAATGCAATAAAATAGAATAGATTGTAGAAAAAGATTCAGTCGTTTCATCTGGACTCTGTTTTAGAAAAACAAAACGTTTGGACTCTCATCCAAGAGTCATTCTCAATCTGTGAAACAAGTCTGAGAACTCAGGTTTATGTCCTACTCTGTGAAAGCCCTGCCCACAGGGCGGGACCCCTGATAATGGGCCATCGAAACCAACTGGGATGGGCCTGTTGTTCACTGACTTTGGCTCCCTCCTCCCTGAGTCCCTTTATTAGAATCTGAATGGAACACTGCTGGATGAATGAGGGATTACACCGACAATAGAATGGAGTAACAGGAGAAGTAATGGTAGAAATATTTATGTTTAAGTATATAAACAAATGTACATGTTTTCCACTCACCTTATCTTGGGTTACGGTAAACACACACACCAGATCCAAATTGGGCCTGAATCCTGGACTAAACCTGGACCAGCCTGGGATTAAATCAGGACTGAACCAGATTCGGGTTATAGTTTTTATCCAGTGTTAATGCTAACTTATTATACTGACATTTGCTCTCTATAAGATGATTTAGCATAATTGCATTCTCTGTCAACTAAAGGTCAACATTTTGTGAAATAATTAACTAATTCAATTATTAAAAATTATCAACTGACTAGGGATGTCAAGATGATTCGATTAAGAGATAAACGTGATTATTGAGGTCCCAATTCAAATCAAAAGAACTAAAACGAAATAATAAATCAATATTTTAAAGTAACATTAACAATTTTATTTAATTTATTTAATTTATTTAATTTATTTAATTTATTTAATTTATTTAATTTATTTAATTTATTTAATTTATTTAATTTATTTAATTTATTTCACAAAATATAAAACACAAAAAACAGAAAAAGGACCACAGTGAACACATCAGAATTAGAACGGCACACCAAGTCCATGAGTCAAGTCCAAGTCCCATTTGGTCCAGAGTCTGTCACGTTTGTCCTTTACCAGATTAAGTCCACGTTCCGTCATGTCCAGTCTTGGCCTTTTCAGCTCCTCGTCGTGAGGATCTGAGACACGGTTTGAGAACCTGCAGTGCCACGAGTTCTCAGTGAGTCGTCTCCGTCCTGCAGCGTGCTTTTAATGTCACTATTTACATCATATTATTCAGAAAGTTTGATTTCATGAAACTCGTCACTTTTGGATGAGTTTTAGAAGTATTGAAAATTGTAATTGAAAGAAAACATTTACAATTTAGTTTTGTCACGTGTCAATAATTGTTAATAACTGTCATGTCGTGATGTTTCTTCTCACGGTAATCGTAGCACTAAGATTCAAAACCGTGACATATCCCAACTATGACTTTATGGACTTTGCTGCTATTGAAACAAAAACATACACACAACTGCAAAACTAATCAGATTTGACTCATACTAGGATTCAATCTTTTCACAGGCAGTTTTATCATTTTTCTTGTCAAATTGACTTACTATCAAATGAATATTGTGATTTTATGTGATTTTAATTAAAAACAAAACATTGGAATTGAATATTGTGATTCATCATGAGGGTAATGTAACTATAATATATCGTATTTTGTGCAATATCGCCCTGTTCAAGCTAATACAAACTTCTTCTCCACATCTGTCAAACTCAGTTCTTCCCCTTTTACAGGCGCTTGGAGACGCGCACATATAAAACAGTATTACGCCTCCCTCCTCTGTTAGGCCAGCGTTTTAAAAGGCTTGACAGTTTTATCACCGTCTCGCTGTTGTAATAGGCCTCTCACTGCGATCAGCCGCACGTCCTGGGGCTGTGGAAGGAGATGTGGTCTTAATATAATCTCCAAACGTTAGCGCTGAAAATGTCACTGATGCCTTCCGGGCGAACGCGGGGACGCTCTGTCTCGGCTACAGGTAAAAGGCATTACAACGATAACGGCGAGATATAACGGCGTATCTTTTACAAACGCGCCTCCTGGTTGATAGTGGGCCTGCGGTGACCGTTAAAACAGCAGAGTATCTTGAACTGTATCATCGAAATGTACCGAGCATACTCCTGAATGCTACTCATTTCTGATAAACAGTTTACAGTAGGTTTCATCTCGAGTTCAGATGGACGATCGGGGACACGCTTAATCCGTCTCAAAAATGTATTTATTTATTTAATTTGAAAGGGACAGTGCATGCGAATGAACGTCTGTGACAGTTACAGTAACTCTAACTGTTCTGACTCTTCTGACTTTGGAACCATGTAATTAGCGTTATATAATTGCGTTCCGTCATCATAAACTTACTCAGTTGTATTGATTCATGCATTTTTGAGTTACTCTGTATTGTCCTTCATTCAAGGCTCGAGTGCTCAGAAAATTCTTGCTTTCACCTACCCCCTATCCCCGCCCACATCTCTGTACTTACTTGCAATTATTAAAAACAACAGCCTCGACTCAAATATGGCTGCTTTACGAGGAAAATAGGACAAAATATCCCCGGGACTGAAAAACATGGTCGATTTTTTGCAGAATCAATGATCGAAGCACAAAACGCTGATGCTCTGAGGTGAGAGAAGTTTGATTTAGTTCGAAAGGATAAACGAGCTTCTTCGTTTCACATGAGTCACTGACATAAACAAGCCTGATTGCGAGTTTGGCCCGAGACGAAGGAGGATGCAGTGACCGGACTGACATCTTCCGTATAGATCACACTGGGAGAATCGGTCCGGATCCCAGGCGAGTTTACAGTGCACACAGTAAGATGAATACCGTGCCATACTTGTAAGTTCACAAACTCGCAAAGAATCCGTCTTGTGCTGCTCCCGCGTCTTGAGTTTGCTCTCGAGTCGTCATCACCGGGCCAATCACAGGGCTGTGAAACAAAACACTGCGCCGCCGACGGACGTGCTTCAGCCTGTTTTAGCAGAAATACTGACTGATTTTGTTTTGTGCAGATGGAAGCGCTTTGTGCCGTTGTGATTTCAGAAGATTTATGAGCTGGAGTCGGCGACAGTTCTCTGCTTGCTCCAGTCGCCCAATCAGCATGAAGCATTTGCCTGAATGTTCTGCCTTTTTCCCGTCACTTTCAGCGAGAGAGAGCACAGATTTATAATGCTCAGCACTTAAATCAAGAGTGCTACGGTTTGTGCCAACAATATCTTACAATCTCAACGTTCAGCACCTATTTGTTCTCCAACAATATCAAGACACAATTACTACTACTACTACTACTCAAGATGCTGCTGCTGCTGCTGCTACTTCATCAAAAGTACTGCTGTCATTGTATCAACATCTCAGAATCAGAATCAGAATCAGAATCAGAGAATCAGAAAGAGTTTATTGCCATTGTCAATGAACAAAATTCAAAAACATAGGAACTTGTCTCGGCCTTAAGGTGCAACATAAAACACTGAGTAATAATAAAAACAACATATATTCAATCAAAAAAGGGCATGCATTAGGAAACAATTTAAAATTACTATTACAATAAAAATAAAAATAGGCATTTCTATGTACACAAGTTTATCTACTCAACCTACTACTGTTGAGGAAATATCACTAAGAAGACAATAAAATCAGCACAGTGGCATTTAAGTTGCCAACATTTGTGCATTTTGAGACTTTTCTGAAGACGGAAATGCATCATCCACCCTGAAGAATGGTGTTACCAGACCACCGTCCAAGCACACACGGACGAAATTAACTTTTTCTTCATCTTCAGAGACCTTTGACTACCAAATCCATAATTTTTCCTCCAAGTTCACAGCTTTCACGCTCATTCAATGTATCTTGAAAAGTCATAGGAAGTATAGTCGATTAACTTAAGGTCAAAATGTGGACGTGGACCAAAAGTATGAGGCGATAAAGGGATATTTTGGAGGTCGGCTCTATTTCTGTCATTTGCTTCAGTGCACAAGTTTACAGCAGAAAAGCACAACAAATCGATCATCGAGTGTCACCGCGGCCTGTATTCTCCGAGGCTTCACCCATAATGCCGCAGTTTGTCAAGGGCAACAGCAGCTCACAACCTGGTTCACCTCACGGAGTCCCGGAAACAAGACTGGAGCCAGACTGGAGCAAGACTTGGAGCAAGGACTGGAGCAAGACTGGAGCCAGACTGGAGCAAGACTGGAGCAAGACTGACTGGAGCAAGACTGGAGCCAGACTGGAGCAAGACTGGAGCAAGACTGGAGCAAGACTGGAGCAAGATGCAAGACTGGAGCAAACTGGAGCAAGACTGGAGCAAGACTGGAGCAAGACTGGAGCCAGACTGGAGCCAGAACTGGAGCCAAGACTGGAGGCAAGACTGGAGCAAGACTGGAGCAAAGAACTGGGAGCAAGACTGGAGCAAGACTGGAGCAAGGACTGGAGCAAGTGTGGAAAAGTCAACAGCCAACGGGATTATCACAAGTCGAAAAGAACTGGAAAATGAAGGATTTTGTGGATCATTTTGTTGAACGAACCATACAACTCTATTGATCGATGATTTGATTGGCTTTATTCCGAGCTCATGACAGAGAATATGGTTTGCAATAGTTACAGATTGTCCACGTACACTGAAAAAACAGTCCAAACAATTACTGTGTACACAATTATATGATCATTATTATTTGAATGTTCACCATGTTTCACAAGTAAATACAAAATAATAACCATATTAGCTTGAAATGCAGTGGGAAGAATTAAAACATAAAATTTGACAATGATCCGGCTATTATTTATTGACCGTAAAATTGCTCAAAATGTTGTGTTTTCTGTTCTACAATTGTCTCAATGGAGTGACCCCAAATGGGTTTTTTTTTTTTATTTATTTTGTAATTTAATACTATGGGATTACAAGAAACAGGTTTTGATCTTGGAGGTGTAAAAAGAGTGGTGGTCTTTGTGTCTCGACGGTAGAAAACGTGTCTTTCATGTTCCAATGTCCCTTATTGTTTCATGGATGCAAGTGCAATGAAATAATGAAGCATGTTTATGAGTAGATTGGGACACTTTTATTGTTTCCACATAACAGCCCTTATGTTGAGGAGAGCAAACTGAACCAAAAAAAAAAACTGACTGATGCTGGTGGGCTGCGGGTTTCAAAAACATGCTGCAAAAACAACATTCAAAATCACTTGGATTGAGAATAGTATGATTAGTTTTGGTTTATTTAGCTTGTTATTGTTGGGCAATTTTAATTCAATTTCATGTTGTGCTACAGTATAATAACTGCACCTTAATTAGTCTTAATAAAGCATGAACAAACACTGAATTCAAAACAAAACATGTTTATTAGGAATGATTCAGGCATAGTACAAACTTAATTACGGTGTTAGAAGAGTATTTAGTAGTTACTAAGCCTGAATTGCTCTTAATAAACTATTCATTATGAGTTAAGTCTTTGTTCATGCTTTACTCAGGCTAATTAAAAGTGTACTTATCATAATTTGTTCACAGTATTATACAACAGAATATATGTTTTATTTGCCAAATATAATAGATGTTTTTTTCTTGAGTCAAGCAAAATTAAGTTATTATTTTATTATTATTTTTTAAACCTATTTAAGGGGTTTTCTGCTTATTTGTTTGTTTTTAAATGAGACAAAAATAACCTGTCAACTAAAGAACTGAATCACAAAATAAATCAAGTCCAATACCCCAAAACTCGATTAATATTCAAGCAATCGTGTAACCCTAACCATATTCATGTGTATTATTTTTACAGTCTTCAATTCAAACCAAACTGAGGAGAGGAAAACTACGGTATCTTAACACAAAAGAAGAGGTAAAAGCCATTAAAATGAAAAATGTAAGGCTCATTTCTGTGTCATGGCGGTGAGGGATAATCGGGATCATATCTTTTAATAACTTTGAAAGACCATTTTCAAAAAGACATTAAAACATGGAATACATTTTCTACTTCAGTCGATCTCCAACACTGTCTTTCTGGCTTTGAGAACGTGTATAATGTGTCTAATATATTTGTGTACAGATTTATGCAGTACTTTGTTGTGTACTTCTGCTGTTGCTAGCATTTTACAGTTGAACTATGGCTGCCAATAATAATTACAAAAAAAAAATATATATATATAGCCATTTTTCTTGGTATATATGCAAATTAGAATATCACATTTATTGAATTCATCATATTTATTTCACTTTATCTGTGTTCCCATGAGGTCAACATGTTCAAAACAAAACTGCTTTCCCTGACAACAATTTATTCTTAATCACAAACGACAAAAGAAAAGATTTGCTACAATCGAAGTGCTGCAAACGTGTGAAATGAAAGCAAACACACAATGCGCTCTTCTTTGCAGAGAAAATGAAACTACTATTTAAGAGTTGTGAGCTGACAAAAGTGCCAGGGCAAATAATCGCTTACGAGAAGCTGCACTCGGGCCACGCCTCCCCCTTCATCTCCTCCGTGGTCTTCCTCTCGGCTCATGTTTTTCCTGCAGCTCTAACCTCAGCGCCCTTCCACCCCGCACCATTCCTCTTCTCCCTCTGGACACATCTGACTTTATCTCCAAACCACTAGTTATCCTGCAAAAACTTGGACCGAATCAAACTTTGTCTCAACGAAACTTTCTCTTCGTGCTTTTACTTTCGTGCCAGAGTCAAATGAGGTTACACTTATGGATTTCTGTAAACCCACATCAGCTGCTCTAAACCCAGGAGTGCTCATAGATTTTTATATACATTTTGTCTGACTGATGCCAAAAAGTGAGTGCTTTCTGCCCCGTGCTCTTGACACTTTAATCCCCTTTAAAGCAGAGCAGCGCCTCAACACAATCTGTGCAGCCTAATCCACACGGCTATATATTTTTGGACATATACTTACATATTTGTGCCACGATGCAACAGTTGAGTCGGTTGTCAGTTGCTTTGCTTGGTCACGGTGTCACTTAGGAAAGGGTTAGTCATGTGAAAATGTCAAAATGAACCATTAAAGTCAAAAATATGAAGAACAAAAACCAGACAGGAGGCGTGTGGAAGACCAAAGATGAGGCTTGTAAATGGGACAGAGAGTTTAGTTGGTCTACAAAGTTCAAAATACTTTTTGCTAATTGGTCGGTCAGAATCCCCACACTTTACACTTTTCTTAGTCTTATCAAGCGACACTACAGCTTCAAATTAAAGGTCTTTTCGCAAATTATTCCAAGTCGAAGTGCAAAGTAGGAAAAAGCAGAAATTCCCAGCTCTGTTAAGCATCGAGGCCCAGTTGGGATGAAAATGTACCTAAAGCCTGACAGACAATTTATGACATCACCATCCTAATGGATTTCAGAAATGTATTCAAATACTATTGTATTTGGGCCTCAGGACTCCTGCCATGGAACGGCCATGATTTTATGTTTTCAATTATTTGTTGGACGTCTGCTGCTTTCATTTTGTGTCTGCTCTCCCTCTGGTCTCGTTTTCCTATCTCTGTTTGTTTCTATATGTTCTTTAATTTAAAAAATAAAAAACAAATGAAAATGTACCAATGTTGTGTTCTACAAACTGACAGTGACATCCAACCAACTACATCATGAAGAGTGCAGAGCACTGTTGTGCACAGAGCCAATTCAACCCAAATAATCAAACACATTCTCAAGTTCACCCAATCCACGGACAGAAGGAAGTGATTCCATTGAACGTCCACACAGATCTTCAGGAGGAATTTCATAATCGGCCCATTCTCTGTGAAAGCATGTCCACGGGTGCTGAGCCCTCCCCTCTAACCAGGGCCTCAACTCTACCCCTTTACCCCTTTAGCCCCTTTACCCCTTTACCCCTTTACCCCTTAGCCCCTTTGCCCCTTTGCCCCTTTGCCCCTTAGCCCCTTAGCCCCTTTACCCCTTGTACCCCTTTGCCCCTTTAGCCCTCTTTAGCCCCTTTACCCCTTAGCCCTGTGCCCTTTTGCCCCTTTACCGCCTTTAGCCCCTTTACCCTTTACCCCTTTAAGCCCCTTTACCTTCTTTACCCCTTTACCCCTTTGGTCCCTTTGCCGCCTTTGCCCCTTTGCCCTTAGCCCCTCTGCTCCAGCCTCCTCTGCCCCTCTAACTTCATCTGTTCCCCTCTTGTGTCTGTCTGCTGAACTAAAAATAATGATGGTAAAACCTTTTAGAAGCAAAAGCTTAAGCATCTCATGTTTTAGAACTAAAAAGGAAATGTTTATAACAAATGCAATAAAATGTTGCTGCTGTTTCCCAAGGGACTGTAATTCCCTCTGCGGCCAGTAGACGTACCTAACACACTGACCAGTTTAAGATAAACATTTCACCGCGCACGTGTGCCTTCTCAGCACGTTGTACTGTGATTGGATTAGACGGGCGATATTCACAGAATGAGTCCGGTGATGATTTATGGACTTAAGAACAGCAGAGAAATTCTCAGAGAAGATTCTCAAAGAGAAGATTCTCAGAGAAGATTCTCAGAGCCACACATCAGAGCTACGTCAGTTCTCAAGGAGACGTCAGTGATTGCAGAGTTTCTGAGCGGACTGTTTCTGACTGTCGGAGGACTTCTGCACTACTCCTATAAATGTAACTGTAAAACTGTGTACATACTAAGTCTGTGTTTCTCTTATTAGTACATTAAAATGTTTTTTCTTTAATGCATGCCTTATTTTATATATTTGGCCTCCTTATTGTTCACTGTTGCATGTTGCACCGAATCACCAAAGCAAGTTCCAAGCCTTGAACCTCATGAACCTTTTCTGATGCGGATCAAACTAGCATGAATGAAGCTAAATGCTACTCCAGGTATGTTTTTGATGGAACTATGTTAGAACAGGGTTAAAGCTCATTATGTGTGTTCTTTAAGGATACAGCTAATGCTAGCATACACTGGCTTTGTTTTGTCCATCGGCTCAACAAATAAAGTTATCATCACTTGAAATACGGCAGTTTGTCACCAGATCGGGTGCAGCGTTCGGTGAGGACTGATTTTTTCATTTAGATCTGTTTCGCCGTTTCGTTCTCACTTTTTGTTCTCTCTCGTCCTTCGGGTCGATTCTCGCGCTAAAGCATCCGAGTACCCCTGGAAGCTAGTACCTCTCATGGCCCCCTTCAGACCACTCAGAAGGGTACGGTTCACGTTTGGAAACCCCACAGCAAACCAAAACGCACCTATAGAAGAGCAGTGACGGAAGTGAATGGAAGGGAACTGGTGATTAACGGTTTTTATGTCATGGCGTCAATAATTGTGACTAATCATAAAACTATGTTTGTTCTGACAGATAATTGCTACCTTAGCCATTCTCTTTCCTAGACCGTGGTGCCATTTGAAGTGTCACTCACACCAAAGAGAACAAAGCATTGAACAGAGCGCGCGTGAGCACTAAAAAGGGCACGTTGAAGATGAAAAGTCAAATGTTCGCCGGAAAAAACCAAAGATATCTGTGAGAGATGTTTGAATCATTTGGCGACAGGAAGAACTAAATGTTCATCGTGTGACTGAACCATCTGTCCTGATTCTTTCAACTTTGGAATGTGCAACGAGCTTCGCAAAACAAGTAATTTTAATACTAATTGTTTAACCTATTTGTACTTAAAAATCTACGTCAGGTAAAATGACTTAGGGCGTCACCTGCTTGTGTTGGAGACAGATAAGATGACCAGTATTAAGCACTGCATCTTTTATAAGCTAGCCAACTATTACGTTATGATACTACTATTTTAATTGTATTATGATTAGTATTATTATATATTTTATTTTATTTATGTTTTTAACTCAAGAAGAACAAGAGCCCAAATATCCCAAAGTTCAGACTGTGACATGTTTACATCCGTAGTATATGACACATCCTGCAGCTGAGCCCTGGTCTATAATAAGCCCCCACATTGGGACCAGTTTCTATGGCCACAGATAACACAGCAGGGCGTGAGGCTGAGGTAATAAACAGGACGAGGGATGTTGGTCATGTGTGTGGTCAGTGTGTGTGTGTGTGTGTGTGTGTGTGTGTGTGTGTGTGTGTGTGTGTGTGTGTGTGTGGAGGAAAGGCCTGAGCTGTGATGGTCTGCTCCTCTGACACGGAACAAAAAGCAAGCGCAGGAAAACAAGGCACAAAGGAGACATCATCACAGAGGATTCAGGAGTGAGTGAAGAGATGTCAAATACTGTTTAACCAACTATAAATAACTATTCCATCAGTCTCTTGGATCAAGTTTAGTTAAATTGTTGTCTTTTTTAATGTGCGTATGTATATATTTGGGTTAGGGTTATATATATATTCCATAATAATAAGATGATAAAAGAAATATAGTACTTTCCTTTTAAAATACTCTTGTTTTAATGTGTGGGTTTGGAAATGTGAATCAAATCTTTTCATTTTATTTATTTATTTATTTCAAGCACATTGAGAATAAGATGAAAAGGTTTTATTGCCGTTGTCAGCGAACAAAAGTCACAAACTGGGAATGTGTTTTGGCGATACAGTGCAACATAAAACAATGGATAATCAAAAATAAAAGGCGCGCATAACATAATGGTTTGGGATGAAAAGCAGAACAATTGTGCTTAAAGCTGGACCGTCCTGCTCCTCACATAAAAACTCCATCACGCCAAGACACAAACTTCTTCCACAACATTCAGAAGATCCTTTTCGCACTCATTTCCCTTTGAAGATAATTTTACCGTCACAGGCAACGCTTAGATAACAAATAAAAAGTCAAATTACGCTGAAACAGTTATTTTGTAATATCATTTGAGAAGTTATTTATGCTTGTGTTGGTTTGTTTGTCTCTTTTATGTGGAGAGGTTTGATGCGCTGCTACCAAGACAAAATACATACATTAATAAATACATAAATACACATATAATGAAATAAAAGCAGCTTTCTTGGATGTGAATTTATGTCTGGCAAGAAAAAAATCAAAAGAGAAGATTTGCAGCTTAGAAAAAGTGATTAGTTGGCGCGGCCTGTAACTACGGCAAACATTTCCATTTCTGAGGTCTGTCAAGAGAACACAGGAACCGTCACTAAAACTATCTAGTAGAAGTAGAAAAATGTCATTACTTCTTCAAAAAAGAAAGCCAAAACATTCACTTTTCAACCAATTCTTTTCGAAGTACAGCATCAAGGTCAAGATATTTTACAAAACCAATAACAAGTCGGACATGTTTTCGTGAAAGTTGAGACTTTCCTCGCGCTCTCGGTCCACACAGCTGCTGAACCCTCTGCGAAACAACAGGACGGACGGGCAGTGCACTGGGCAGTGGGCAGGATCGGACAAACATCTGCCACATCCTTTGGACCGACCCACTGTCCAATAAAGACCTCGATGAGAAAACGAGCAGCCAAGAGTGAGCCAAGCGCCAACTGTGATTCACCAATTTGAGCCAGAACCAAATCTGTGTGAAAATGTGATGGTCACGCACAATATGCTATCATTTCATTTTAGTCTTTAAATACTTTAAGTTAAATTTGAGCCAAACTAACTGCTAATTAACCTGAGCAAACAAATCCGTGCAGAGAAACGTCGAGATTCAAGGCCAACTTTATTGCCTTATAATACATGTTATGAAACTATTGCCTCTGACAGGTCGGGCGACTCATTGAGCTAAAATGCAGTTAAGATAAAGTTATTTTGAATGTTGCTAAAAATTATAAACATGTTCTCACAGAATAGCACATTTTTTAGGTTTATAATTTCACTTCCTGTTTGTAATTGATGACATTACACTAGGAAATTACACAGCATTTGACAAATAAAAATATATGGGAGCACCTTTATTTTGATGAATTCTTTGTTTAAATTCTGCATAAAGTTTGACTGGAATGAGTGTCCTTAGTGTGATGTCACTTCCTGTCATTTTCTACACATTTTTCTACACATTTTTGACACAAATTGGTGTAAAACTATAATTTATACAAACAACAGGTATAAATACACCAAACAGAGTCAAAATTAGAACATCGTAAAACCCTGTAATAGGCACTTTAATGTTTTGATCATTCCCATTGTCTAATGTTGTCGCCCTAAAGCCCTGTTCGGACGGGATTCGTTTTACAGATGGACGTCTGGAAAATTTAAATTAACGCACGACGTCTGAGTTTTACTGTGTGCATTTGGACGGGATGAGAAATGACAGTCATTTTCGTATTTTGTCTGACTTTGTTCCATGGCAGATTGCTAAAAAACACTGAAATATGACAATAACCTTTTAATTCATTCATGTTGTGAGCATTTCTTCTATTTCTGTTTTAGTTATGTACTGTGCGTGGCCATGGACGATTCTCCAATCCAATTATATATATGTGTTTTCTACAGTTAAAAAATGAATAAATAACAGCAAATAACACATTTAAAGAAGACCAAGCAGCATCTTGGAGACTCTTGGAGATGTTTGGATGCTTTTGGTGCAGAGTTTGGATCCAGGGCCCGTATCGCTTCCAGCGCAGTGTTGTGTTTGGTTTTGATTTCGTTTTAAAGGATTTTCTGGCTTGAAAGGCTTTTTAGGACAGATGTCGTGTTGTGAAATGGGGAGAGAGAGACGGTGGAGACATTCAGCAAATAGACAGGGTGTTGTGGAACTGAATCCACAACGCGGCGGCAGTTGCAACCACACATGTGCAACACTTTAAACCTCCACACCACCGGCGAAGCACCCTCTAGCTCAATACATTTGTTTATTTTTTATTTTTTAATGTCATTTTTAAATGTAATTGTATTTAATTGTATTATTATTATTTATATATTTTTTCACTGTTAAACCCCCCTAAATAAAACAAAAACAAACAAATACAGAACTAACAAAACCAAGGACAGGGCCAGAAAAAGAAAACAAGATGGATACATTCGAAAGTAAGTTTTAAGAAGAATAAGGCATCGTAAGAAAAGAAGTCAGGCAAAAAAGGTCCAAAATAAGAGTCCCATTTAGTCCAGATTTCTAGCTCAATTTTAAACTAGCGATATAAAAATGTGATTCTGAACACCTATTCTATGGCCTGTTTGAATCATAAAAGAACATATATTTTGGGGGATTTTTGTCACTGAGAGCGCAGACATAAACCAACCTGAGAATTTGAATAGCTTACGTCAATATTTTCACAATTTTAGCCCTATCGTTTACATGTCCTACGCGCACACGTTTAAGCCGACCACACAATGCACTGTCGCTGCATAAATGTGTCGTTTTCCTCGAGTTGAGTGGACACATCTGTAAGCCTCGGCAGCACTCAGCTTTTAAACGGATGCAGGAATGAGACCGGCGCAATGATCAGCTTATCCCGGCCCTGTGCGCTTACGCAACGCTCTCGCTTCAGCTGAGGGCCGCTCACTCTGCAGCGATCCCGAGCACGACACGAGCCACGCCGGCCCGGACTGCAGCTGGACTCGGACTCGCTCACGGGATTAAACTGGGGGGGGAAAACGGGAAGGAAATCACTGACTAAACCAAGCCTACGTCGCTAAACTGAGACTGAACCAGCATCAAGAACGTATAATGCTGTTGCGTAGGTGGAGTTGGGAGCAAAGAACAAGCTACTTTACTACAATTACCACACAACTTCATGACTACGAACTACATAGTCCTTATATTTAATCAAAGAAGATTGTGGGTGGGAAAGATTGACAGGCGGAGAGACCAATCCAAGTGCTTTGCCTCCGGAGTTTCTAACGTTCTAACACCACGAGACTAAATGTGTAGAGGACGCCATTACAGCAGGGAATCGCCCTGTAAATGAAGCTGCTCATAACAAAACATCTTTAGAACTGATCAAATTAAACATCAGCGACACTCACCCGGTCCTAATGTGCTTTTCAAGAGTTTAGATTGCGTAGTAAATCTGTAAAAACTTTCCTCCTCCTAATATCATCAGAAAGTGTCACTGGAGATGTTTGCGAGAAATACACTTAGTTATAAACCCTATACATATATAACGTTTACTTATGAAATCGTGAAAAAGTGCACGAGACAGAGGCTGATTCGCTCATGTCAAAGTGATAAATGATTGGTTTAATTTGTGATTTTTTATTGAACGGTCAATTATGTAAACAGTGATTTTGTGATTGTTTCTCTTTAAACTTCTCTCGCTCCCTCACCCTGTCACACTGTTAGCTCTGTTGAGATACAAAGGCTGAACTCACAAAGATTTATTCTTGGCTCTGACAACCTTTTGACATGACTTTTTAATGAACCGCACATTACAGATACACGGTTTTCTCCTTAACTCTGAACACGTCCTTCTGCTGTTTCCCCATTTGTCTGTGAACATACGAACATCCGACTGTACGTCTCCGAATTAAATCCCGACATACAGGAAAAAGACTGAATGTAAAATCAAGGCAACAAAATGTAAAAATAGTTTCAAATTAAATCAAAACAACCGTGCAATTTCTCTGATGCAAAAACACAAGGCATCGAACCGCAAAACGTGTGACTACAGAAAGAAATTACACTGAATCCAACCAATTACGGCAGATGACAAGTACAAATGAGCCACCAGCAGTAAAATGCGGCGTAAAATGATGGTATAACCTCCATCACATCCGTCCTGATTATAAAGTGTGTGCATGTGTCGAAACACGTGTGCCCTGGGTGATTGAGCCCCTCTGAAACACGTCATTGTGAATTGTCACGCCCGTTCATTTTTGACTCATAAGCCTCTTTTCCACACATTCTCGCTTAGAGCTTTCATAAACAGGTAAAAAGGAAGCTGTGTGTCTTTATTTACGTGGAAATACCAGCATGGATCATTCAGAACTTGTTCTTGTTGACTTCTACAGCACTGGACGCTAAATTAACACTACCACACTCATACTAATAATGCGTAGTTTACATTTTAGATTTTTCAACTATATTGCTTTTAATGTTTATTTTTACGTTGCACAGTCTCTCAGACACATATATGTACATTATAATGTCCTTACAAAATGACAAATACATGACAAAGACTGATAAATAACCTCAATAAGTCATTTGTTCCAGTGGTACAGTTGTCAACATCTGTTTAGCCCTTTGTCCAGAATAACAATCTTGATTTAAGAATATTGTCTTAATGAGTTTAGAAGTTATTTTAAGAGATTGTTCCTCATTTCTGATCATTGCAAAACCACACGATGGACTGGGATGGAACAAACATCATATATATACAGAAATATACAGTAGAAACATGCTCATGGGACGATAAACCGGGACGAGGGGGCCCTTTTTACGCTCACGCACCTGGGAGACTGTCCTAAAGAAGGTGGAGAATGCGTTACCCAGTATTTGATCTAGATTATTATCCTGCAGTCTCAACATAGCAATGATCCAAAATGTCTTCATATTTGCCAACAACATGGCAGTTTGTCATTATTCGTTCACTCCAAAGGCTGTATTCACACTTCCTGGTTCTGTTATGGAGCCTCAAACCCTCAAACCAGGAAATAAATGTCCGATTCATTTTCCCCATAGACCATTTAAAGACAGGACTAACCAGGCTAACCGGTTATGTGATGACTATTGTTTTGATAACTGAGCAGCTTATAAAGCTTCAGAAACAGACTTTAAACACAATTTGAGGTCTGTGGTCATCAGTTTCGATGAACTGTAGTTCATTAGCAAACTTTTCATTGTTTATTTAGTTTTCTCTCCAAAAAAAAATCGATGGACATGAAATTAATGGGAAATTAGTCTACGTTTGGTTCCGGATTTAGAACTGGTTTGGTTCCAATTTTGAAGCGTTGGGTGTGGAAATGTCAACGCAGCTGGGATTGGACTGCCATCTTTCCGGTTATTAGATGAACTCTGAGCCACTATCTTTATTCTGACATTTAAAATGATTTATTTTGATGCAATATTGTCCGACAGTGGATTCATCAAGTTCATTTTTAAAGTGAAATTTCTAGCCAAAAGTACTCGAACAAGTATTTTTGTGCCAATCCCTTTGTTGCAGGTAATAACAGCATTGGCGCCAGATTGAAGTCATTTAATTTAAGTGTAATTTTCCCTCGTTTTTAAGCGCAGGCCTGCAGTACACAGAAGTGCACCTCAACCATGGGCCCCGGTGGTTTGGTGGACCGAGCGTAATTCAAAACCGTGGAGCTTTATTAGTCGCGAGCGCAGATGAGGCGAGCCGCGCGGTGTTGTGAGTGTAGCCGCGCCCACGTCTGTCTGAGGTCTGAGACGAAACAAAGGAGGGTTTGTGTCTCCTGTGACAACAAGCGCACAACAGCTCTGTTACTGTAAACGGAATACCACAATGGGAAACACAGCAGCAGGCAGGGACTTCGTCTGTGAAAGGTAGTTGTATGAGTACTCTCCATTGCTCCATGTACTTTTTATTGTTACACAGTCATAATATATATATATATATTTTGACTGCATGGTGAAAATTCCCAAACCCTAAGCGGTGGTGGTAATAATTTTTTTTAAAACGTGATTAGCAATCCAGGGTTAGGGACACCAGCAGAATAGAAGCATGCCATAAAAATCAGGATAAATAACTATTAATAATAATACTGTGCAAGTAGAGCATAAATAGGCTTCATTGCGTTCACATTCTATCTATTTGATTATGTCATCATTTTAGACAGAGGACAGGGGAGATTGGCTGAAATATCTAAACACAAATGTTGATCATTCTTTGTTTTGAATCTGGCTCCACGGATCTACCAGATTAATCTCATGGTTTAAAGTCCTTTCATCTGACAACAATGACGCCTTTTGAGGTTGAATATTGGTACAAATTTCCAAAGCTACATTTTGTTTATCTATAGTGACAGAGAAGACGCTGGGTTTTTTGCTAGTTTTTGTTTTTCACATGGAAACCAGGTCAACAAATCTGCAACAACCTCAAGTGAATCATGTGCTTTTTCAGTCAGATGTTACCCAAGATACTTTATTAAATCTACAAACTGTAACAATACTATTGCAAGTGCAAAGGTTTTTCGTTAATGTATTCAGTCTTTTGTTTACCGTGAACCTGCAGCGAGCCCTCTCCACTCTGTGCTGCAGCAGCTCGTTATTGGACTTAAGCAGTGCGCAGGTCAAAGGTGAGTTTGTTGAATACATCTTCACACACAAAGCATTTGTTTCCATTTTTACCATTAAACACGAGAAATTAACCAACAACAATTTACATAAACATCTTCTCTGTTTATACCCTCTGGTAAAGAATGTACATTGCTTACACCACGATATGGAAAATAACTTGTTTATCCCCGCAGTTGTACCGTCATGAAGCATTTCAGTTTGATTATATCATTACATTTTCTAAATTCCATTACTGGTAGTTTATATTTCTCCAGTGTGCTTTGGATGTTAGAAAAGTCCTGCAGGATATTGGCAATAGTAAGCTTCACTCACCTGTCCCTGAGTTTCAGAATGATGAAATGAATGGTCAAACCATGAATACATCCAGGAGTGACATGCTTAGAAAAGGCAAATAAATGTTGACGTGTAGAAGTGATAGATGATAGAGCGGTTGTCTTCTGAGAAGAAAGTCATGCCTGCTCATTGAACTTTGTGCCAGTTTTTGTTTCACATGGACAGGCCCAGTGTGGAGTTATTGTCTGTGGTCCTAGAGTGTGCTTGTGTTCTGTATTGTTGTTACCTTTAAGTGGTACATCAACCTGTCCAGGGACGACAGATGGAAACTAGCCTGTGGCTAAAAGCTGACATATTTACATTTGTATCATATGTTCATTCATATGCACTGTCCCTTTTCTAAAGAAATAAATAAACAGTAATAAAAAAACAATGACAGAGATATTAACCATAAACCAGGTCAACAAATCTGCAATCAAGTGGGATTATAAAATCTGACCGGTTACAGCCAGGTCCAGTGGGACCGAGTAAAGAAGGGCTGAGAAGGGCCGGTGGAAACGGGGCTTTGGGCTGTAAGTGGTGGTCCAAGGACTCAAACTCCACCTCTCAAGCTTAGATGGACTCAGCATCCTATTATAGGCCGCATTTTGAGGACTTTTCAGGATATTTTGTTTTAAACTGTTTATAGCTACAAGTTGCGCGGCAAAATGTTTCTCGTTTCCATGGTGATGCTATTGCTTTGAATGTTCGACAATATGGCACGAAACATATCTACCTCTATGGAGACAAGCGGCCAAATCACAGGTCCAATCTGTGGAGTGGTGTTGCCGCGCACATTAAGAATCCATGTTTTTAAAGGTATTTGTTTTAGCAATAAAAACACTTTATTGAATATGTATAAAATAGATACGTTTAATGGCGTACTGTGGAACATTTCAGGCGACAGTAAAATCTCCATAGTAGCGGACCCCCTCCATCAGCAGCTTAAACTTATAAACAAGGTTTTATTTCATCCAAAAGTATAAATTGGTGCTTATTTCCAAGTGTGTGTTTTAATAAGTGCTCGACAGCACAACTTTACAAGGGAGTGGTTTTCTCTAAGTGGCTTTTTGCTTGAATTGCACTTTTCTCCAGGAAGGCTATAGTTAGCTGGGTGTGAGGGCAGGACAAGGTTGCGAGGGGGGTGATATAGTGCTGAGGGTGGAGTGTGGGACCAAACGTAACCACTTAAGCAATTCTGGACTAAAAACAAACAGTAATATGGGGCTATACGAGAGCGTTTGGGAGGAAGCCCGATATAGACATGACCTAAGAGCTAAATGGATAGTAGACGTTTGTTTCATTCAGAAAGGTTTCGTGCAGGCTTATAACAAAGACAAATAAAGCTGTCGAAAACACCAAACACTTAGGAGCTTGTCTAATCATTGTGGGCTAAAGAACAAGAGGTGAAACAAGAGTTGAAAAGTGCTCTTGAGTAAAGAAGGGAGCTGCAGGTAGAAGCAAACCTTAAAGTATATCAGTAAATACCAGGGAAGTTACTCAACCTCTGCAGTTTTGGACAAAGTCTGCATCTGCTGACATACTAAAGAGGAAAGCAGTTTGTATCAAGCTAAAACACAGCAGCAGCAGCAGCAGCAGCTTTTGTTAAAGGTCCTAAGCAGCAACTTTGAGCACAGAAAGGATCCAAAAAAGGCAAGCAGATCATGCCACCACCAGGCCAACTGTGGAAAGGCGAATGCATGTTTTACATTGTGGTCTTTCAGCAATAAAAACACAACGTGATTGCAGACGCTGCAATAGAATCTCCATGGAGACAAACAGGCGCGTAAACCGATGAACAGCAAGCGCATTGCATGTGTTGGACAAAAAAGGGGGGCAATTTTTGTTTTAGGCCCGCTAATAGACATAATTTTTATGATTTGAAATGTGAAAGTAAAAACTGTTTTGCTTTAAGTTAACCTAAAAGACACATATTATGCAAAACTGTTAACATTGTCCCCTCCCTCATTGGAACATGGTGCGTAATTTAGCTTCATTCACACTTGTTCGGTAAGTCCTCTCCACTCCCGGCCTCCAAAGTCCATCTAACAGCGTTCATTTCAACTGCAGGCCTAAATTAGCATATCGGTGGAAAGCTAGGTTTGTTTATCGCCCCTGTGTAATTCTCTATGCTGCCAGTAGGTGGAGTTCTAACTCAATTCCTGATGAGGGAACATTATTTTGAGTTTTAAAACATGTGATCCTAAATCAAATATACACAATATCATATTTAAAGGCCAATACCAATACTCATAATGCATAATAATATATGTAATTGAAGTTGGTTTTGGCTTTTCTTTCAAAACAACCTCAAATTATCGCACTTGCCACAGCTACTCAAAGACTCTTAACCTTCATTTCCCGCAACATCTGGTATAAAACATCCATCTGTTTATTGTGGCAACCAACCAGTTACATATAAGGACATCGTTGTAAGTCCTTTCATATTTTGCCAACCCATCTTGAGTCTTTGTCAGTAACTTCTTTTTATCTCTTTATGGCATTCCTAGCGTTGCCTTATTTCTTTTTTTCACTCCTGCATGAGAGAACAGAGGAGTGTGTCTCGATTTTGAATGGGAAAGCAATGGGAGCGCGCGTGGGGAGAGACAGGCAGGAGGTCGGAGCATTAGAAGATTATCTGATGCTTCTGCGAAATATGTATTCATATTTTTCTGCAAGATTGAGGCATGAGATTGCACGCATCACCAACGCCCACGCGCTCCCACTCCACAAATGTGATTTACAATGGGTTCTTACCACGAGCTCTGGGTAATCAGAGAGCGGCAGAGCTTGGGAATGTGTTCAAGGGAGTCTTTCCGAAGGACCTATAGTTTTACATTTAAATTCTATTGATCATAGGTATTTCACATTCTACATCTTAAAATATTGTATATGTGAAAGTAATAAAGAAGATATATTGTGCTTATGTTCTTCTGGTATTTAGTCATAAACGATCACATATGTAGATCATTTACATATATAAAAAAAACACCGACACCTATAAATGTCGGATTTCTGATTTTCTATCCACATGAAACAAAAACTTCAAAGTTCAGCATCTTCTCTCAACACACATAGGTTCTTGTCAAAGTTTTCGAAGGATTATTATTAGGTATACTTGTATATATTTGTTGATTTTATCGGGGCAGTGCATGTTAATGAACATAAACACTCCAGATTGTAGATATGAGGTAATCTTTCAATTGAATTCATTTTATTTTTGTAAAGCCCAAAATCACTACTGCAGTCGCCTCTGAGAGCTGAACAAAATTGTTGATTTTACCAGCCAAAAGTTAGAAAATCAAACCATGAAGCCACCATTGGGGACTTATGGAGAACTGTCCTTAAACCCTCATTTTCAGTGAGGAAAAAGTACACAAAACCCAGTGGGAAATAACTGAAACCTCTAGGAGAACCCAAGTGAAGGCGAGATCCTACTGCCACGGACGGACAGGCTGAAGATCTGGGGTCAGCAAACCTAGAGGCACGCGTGTCGAGGTGGGCAAGCGGAGGAAGTTTGAGTGGCACGTACAGCAAAATGGTGGGACAAAGTACTATGCCCAGCTCTGTGGTCATTGACGCATCGTAACAGACCCTTTTCACGATAGGCCCGGTTAGTTCAGGTGGCCGTAAACGTGCGGATCTTCACTTCTCGTTCCATTCCTTCTCTATTGGAATTAGCCATTAGTCTAGCTCAAATAAAGCAAAATAAAAAAGACAGTTACAGAGAGAGAGTTACAGACGGACAGTCTCTGGCAGCAAGACTTTGGCATACGATGTAAATATGTCACTGGAGGAAACCCACGTGCTTTTGTCTCAACATACAGTCACTTAAAAAACATTACCGGTAAATATCAGCAAAAATCTGATTTTCTTCAGTACTTTTTGTCAGGCTGTTCTTTGCCTGAACCAATTGGTAGTTTGTATAATAATTGATGGGATTGTGAATGAATGAGCTTCTCAAAAAGCAAAATAAAAAAATTGTTAAGTGGCAATTGACTGATTCCCCAGATTTCATTTTTATTATGTCTCTGCGTCTATGTTGGCACACTCAGGGGCAAAAGCTTCCGGGACAGAACCAAGACTGAACCAGGACTAAACTGGGACTAAACCTGAACTAAACCTGGACTAAACCTGGACTAAACCTGGACTAAACCTGGACAGACAGGTTGTAGATGGTCCAGGACTAAACCAGGATTAAACCAGGACTAAACTCAGACAGACAGATTGTAGATGGTCCAGGACTACACCAGGACTACACCAGGACTACACCAAAGGATTCAACAGGACTACACCAGTACTGAACCATAACTGAACCAGGACTAAATCAGGACTAAACCAGGACTGAACAAGGACTAACAGTACTACCAGGACTAAACCAGTACTACACCAGGACTACACCAGGACTACACCAGGACTAAACCAGACTAAACCAGTACTACACCAGACTACACCAGGACTAAACCAGGACTGAACCAGAACTGAACTAGGACTGAACCACGACTCAACCAGAACTGAACTAGGACTGAACCACGACTGAACTAGGACTGAACCAGGACAGGGACCAGGCTGTAGATGGTCCAGGATTAAACCGGACAGAACCAGGACTAAGCCAGGCCTAAACCAGGACAGACGGGCTGTAGATGGTCCAGGATTTAAACCAGGACAGAACAGGACTAAGCCAGGCCTAAACAGGACAGACGGGCTGTAGATGGTCCAGGATTAACCAGGACAGAACCAGGACTAAGCCAGGCCTAAACCAGGACAGACGGGCTGTAGATGGTCCAGGATTAAACCAGGACTGAACCAGGACTAAGCCAGGCCTAAACCAGGACAGACGGGCTGTAGATGGTCCAGGACTGATGTGCATACATTTGCAGATCGACACTGTAGAGCCAGAAACATTTTCTGGCAAACAATTTCAATCCAAATGTGTTCTCTCCATTCATACACCGCACATCAACATGAGGTGGGTGAAGTGTCTTGCCCAAGGACACAACAACAGTAAATCCAATTCCATGTCCATTGTGGCCCCTGATGTTCCCTGTGGTCTCCCGTCCATATGCTAACCGTGCCCAGCCCCCTACTCAGCCCCCGACATCAGACCAAATCCAGACATTCTGAAGGTGTGTCGGTCCTCATCTGCTTATTCACACGAGTCGCTGCTGATCCGCTCTTTACCATGTCATCAGAGTGCAGCCTATATGAATGCATTTGTTATGAGTTACAGAGGAAAAATGTGACTGTTGACGTGCCACAGTTCTGGTACGTTGCATATAAACAATAACTCAAACATCACGAAGCAATCACTGCATCCATCTTCCTCTATATGAGAAGTGTCATTGCAAACAGCTGCGTCGCATCAGAGCCGAGGGGAAACGCACTCGATCAGACGAGAGTCGAGCGCAGACGATCGTCCCACCTCCGTCTTACGTAAGAGCAGACGTATTCATTTTTGATGGTGTTTTCGAGGTAAAGAGTGCATCATGAAGAGATCAGACCAAACTGTAAACAGCGCCGCTTTTCGGAGATTTTCTGATGAATCATTTGTGCTTTTATTTCACAGAGAATTGCTTTTTCACTGGCTTTGTCCACACAGAATGAATCACACTATTGAAACGCAGTTTGAACTAAAGTCAAGTGTTCAAATCTTAACTTCTTCTTTGCCCAAGTCGTTCAACGGTCAGAAGTGGGTAAAACTCAAGAGATTTTCTTGGTACATTTACTTTTCAAACTTTTTAAACAAAGTGGTAGTTTTCAGACGCCATCATTTCCCACTTGAGTCATGTTTAAGTTTGAAATAATGGTACTCTTGAGTAAAAGTTCCCACTGTGAAAAATTCTGAAGTGACAAAAGCTTTATGTGGACAATATTAAATCATTTGAAAAATTGTACTTCTTAAACCTTTAGACATGATTTGTTTTTTGTCATTTTTGGGTCTATTTGGAAATATCAGAATGTGTTTATTTAAAGTTTTGTCTGTCTGATTATAATAACTCAATAGAATTATTTAGGTCACTACTTTTTATTTCTCCCTCAATAATCATGTTTTAAAGTAGCATTACTTAAAAAGTGAAGTAAAAATGAGCTCAGAGCAAAAACATCACTTCATGGGACACGAAAGCAAACCTCTTTGATAAAGTCATCTTTTTTATGTAACACAAACTGATTTTAAGAGCCTTAAAGCATTAACAAAGAACTAAGAAACAAATAGTTTATTAAAAATGCTCAGGACTTCGTAACTACTTAATACTACTTAATTTAGCAGTTACTAAACCTCAATTATTCTTAATATACTATTTATTCATTGTGATTTCCATATATTTTATGCTTTATTAAGGCTAGTTATGGTGTAGCTACAATTTTATTATTATTAACAGTAAAAGTATATCAGAAATCAGAAAACAATTGTCTGTTACTACTTACATTTTGAATGTCATTTTGAATATTAAATACATTGTATTCACCATTTTCTTTTATTGCTACGGCAAAACCCTGGTGTTGTTTGTTTCCATGCCAAACGTTGGTGCCCCTTTAAATGAACTGCACCTTCATTTCCCTTAACAAAGCATGAGCAAAGACCCAAGTCATTATGAACATATCGTTTATTTATTCAGGCTTAGTGACTAGCTAACTAAAGGTAAGATTTTCATGTTCCTGCTTTACTAAGGCAGGAATCAGTGTAGTTATTATAAAGTGTTCCCCAAACATGGAATGACAGGATAAACTACTACAATTAAAAATGCAAGTCCTGTTTTATCCCTGGTTTAGTCCTTTCATGGACCCAATTTGTTGGCGCTATGAAAGCAGAACTATTTCTTTAGTCATAATTGCTGGTAAAAGTTTGAGACGTGTTAACATAGTCCAATACACTGGTGGCTTATCCTCTATGTTATTGTCCTGCCGCTTCCTTCAAACTGACGCCATTTAGAGTAAAGCTGTTGCCCCTCGCACAAACACACTTCACCCGGACCCTGCTCTTTTGTAAAACAGCCTCATAAATCTCTCTTTTTCCCCCCAAGTATCACAACACACGTTTTGAGAGATTCTTGGACAAAATGAGGGCATCTGTCTTGATCACAAAGTGCAAACACAAAGCATTGTTTCCCCCGAGCGAATGTATATTTTAACACCTGGCGCTCGACCCACGTACATTTCTGTTTCTTTTGTTTTCTCCCAGTCACCATGAAGACAAGGCTCCGCTGAGGTGCTACGTGTCCGCACATGTGGGGCTTGTTTTTCCATCATTTAACCCGTACGCTTTGGCGTCTGTTTCACTGGTGGTCCGCGGCTCCTCTGACAGGTACATTAGTGTCCGAAAGCTAGCTCTGGGCTGTGAAAACAAACAAGGAACAGTTCAATCAGCCCCTCGTTTGTGCTGGGCTTTGCAGTGATGCTGAGGCAGAACACACACAAGGCCTGAGCTTCTGTAGTTGTGTCCTCGGGTGATTAGACATGAACCTTACAAGGGTTTTTGCAAACGTCCACCGCCATCTTTTCCTTGAACTTGTATATATAAGTGAAGCAATTTGCAAGGAATGTATTTCAAACAAAAAGTACACCAAAGCAGCATTATGTAGTCAAGTTACAATGAGTTTAATCTTATTTATTCTTAAAGGTGCATGTTACTCTTCTGGAGTCCAGAGATAGAAATGCTTTGCCTGCAATGTTCCACAGTGTGGCATGAAATATCTATCTCCAAGGACACAAGGAGGTCAATGTTTTAGTGTATTTTTGATCAATAATAATACCTATAAATGCAAGTTAGATAAGCGTAATGCCATACTGTAGAAGAGGGCTGTTCAACTTCATTTTCCCGAGGATCAGAACATCTCGGCTCAACATTTTGAGTCACTCAAATTATCCCCAAAACTGGAAATAAATTGAGTTCATACAATGAAATATCTACTGATACATTAGAGAAATAAAATGCTTTACCAACATTGCTTTGCAAAATTGCCCGTCCAGAACTGAACCAGAATGAAACTAGGACTAGACTAAAACCAGGTCTGAACCAGGGTTAACCAGACTCAAGCAAGGACTAAACCCAAGACCAAACCAGGTCTAAAATGGTGCTAACCCAGAATTAAACCAGTAAACAAGATTGATTTAATTATTTTTTGAAGATGGGTCGTGGGCCGGATTAAATAATTTGGAGGGCCTGATTTGGCCCCGGGGCCTTATGTTGACTAGCCCTGCTGTAGAATATTCAAAGCAATTTAACATCTGCATTAGGAGGCATCGATTATTGGTAACACAGGAGTTCTCTAACTTACTTTTATAACAAAGTAGCGCAGTAACGTGACACGTTAGTTTTCCAGGGTGCTTTTAACGCCACCTACTGTACAACTACAGTAGTCCATTTTACGCCATACCGTTAAAAAAAGGAGGAGTGAAAGAGCAACAGTAACGAGGTAACGTAATGAGTTACTTTTATGTTGTTGTTGTTGTGGTGTTGCTTTTAATGGCGGTTGGCAGCCAACTGAAAAGGTGCATTTACCGCCACCTACTGTAGTTGTACGTCTTCTTCTTTTTAACGCTATACCGTAAAAAATAATTGAAAATAAATAATAAAAAGGAGAGAAAGTGAGCTGTTATAGAACTATGTGATGTCATAGAGCTTACGTAATCATTGTTGTTACTTTTAATGGCGGTTGGCCGCCAACACCTTCACATTTTACAAAACTTGTAATTACAAAGATTTAGTACTCTTACACACATGCAGTACTTTTACACACACAGTACTTTTACACACATGCAGTACCTTTACAAAAATGCTTTTCACAGGTCACAATTTTTCAAATCTTTCAAAACTATTCAGTTTTCAAATCTACCCAGTTGTGTGAAGGGTGCTATTACTTTTGGTGGAGGTAGGTGTAAGAGTACTAAATCTTTGTAATTACAAGTTTTGTAAATTGTGAACGGGCTGAAAGTGTTTGCAACGTGCCACCTACTGTAGTTGTACGTCTTCAAAGTGTGTTTTAAAACGTTTATCAATACGGAAGAAGAAGAGAGAGAGTAAGAGATGTCATAGAACTATGTGATGTCATAAAGCTTATGTGATGTCATAATGTGATTATAAGTGATGTGAGTCATAATGTGATGTCATAAAGCTTAGTGATGTCATAATGTTATGTCATAAGCTTATGTATTCATAAAGTTTATCAGAAAAGCAGCATATCCAACAGCTGCTGCATAAATGCATCAAAAACTTTACTTTATAATCTATTCATACTGCGTGACAGAGATGGGCAATATAAAGTCGAATTATTTTAAGGCAAATGGAGGAAAATGGAGGAAAAGACACACCCAAAAACCACTGCCTGAAAATTCAAAAACAGCTTTGGGGGAGACTAAGGCGAAAATGGATGAACTCGTTCTTGCCTCAGTAAACACTCTGTATGAACATTATGCCTGCCCTTTAACGGTGGAGGAGATGGCGCGTCTTCTAGATCGTGACAGTAAGGAGCGCTCTTCTTACGATCTAAATTCGGACGATCCAGAGGTGGCCCAAGTAACAGAGGAGGAAACTGAAAGGGTGATGCTGTCATTATTTTTTGCTTCTGAATCCAGCAGACCAGAGGACAAGCACGTTCTGCGCGCGGACACAGGCTCGACTCAAAATGCTGTTAGCGACGGAGAGCAGCGCCGTTTAGCGGACATCTATGTGCAAGACTCAGAGCAAGTCCAAGACGCAAAGATCACCCTTCTGAATGCAAGGTTGGATGAGGTTTATACTTTATACCCTCATTACCAGCAAAAAGCGGGAATCCATAAGCTCAAAAACCGCTTCAGCAAGAGAGACCCCTTCTACAGCAAGCTCTGGAAACAGAAAGGTCACCGAAAAATGAACAAGCTCATTACAGGATAAATATCTGACGTTTGAGTGACAGGAAACTGGTGGTCATCCGGAATTCATAGAACCTTAGTTGCATACGTGACTCTAAAATTCAAAAGACCTTGAGGAACTACTTACAAATCGGCAGTCTAGAAGAGCAGGGACATTTGAGAACCGTTTCTGATTTAGAGAAAAGCTCACAGCAAGAGATTTGCTCGGATGCTCAAATTCAAGAAGTGGTACTGGACCCCTCTGTGGACGATTCACCCAGAGTCTGATGAACAACAGATCAATCCATCAAACCATCAAGATAAAGGCGACGACACCAAGTGGAAAATGGAGTAAAAAAGCTGTTAATTGGAGGTGGTTGTGCGGCGGCAACTGCAGCTTTCTTCAAATATGGTCCAGCAGTTGATGCGAGTGGCTTGTCGAGCGCTTTAGACCCGCGTGGTCTCTTTGGAACTTGGTGTTGAAGTGTTTTTGCGTCACATTTGAACATCTATAACAAGTAATTACCTATGTGAATCAACTACATTTTGTGTTTTCTTTGTAGAAAGTTTGTCTTGGCTGTTTTTGCATACAACATGGAAGCAATTTTGACCAAATGGGTACTTTTACTGAAAATATGTTTGTATATTTTCTTTTTAAGGGATATAATGAGTACAGCTATCCATGGATTTAACAACTATGCCAAAGATAAAATATATATGTATGTATGTCATTTTGAAAAGCATTATTTCTATAATTATTACTCAATGTGGTAATGTTGTTGAAAAACAAAACACTTTTAATATGATACTGGCCCTTAATAAAAGGCAGTGGTGCGTGTTCAGAATCAGAATCAGAAAAGGTTTATTGCCATTGTCAATGAACAAAATTCACAAACTTGTTTCGGCATTAAGGTGCGACATACACCGATGAACAATAATAAGAACATATATGAAATCGAAAGGGCACTTTCACACTTAAAATGTACGATAGGATGAAATAATAATAGGCTTACCATGTACACAAGAATGTACAGTTAAATTTACAGATGTAGTGCAGAAAGTGAAGAGTGCAGCGATTGATTAAATGATGGTTAAAGTGGCGGGAGGTTCAGGTCCGAGTGGTCCACGGTGAGAAGGGTCATCTGTGAGCCGACCTGCTCGTCCCAGAGCCCTGGAGACGCACAGGTCCTGCAGAGATGGAAGTCTGCAGCCGATCACCTCAGCAGAGCGGACAATGCGCCGGAGCGGTTGTTTGAGCGGTCTGCACATGCGCTTTGAAGGCAACACAGCCTTAAGCCACGCTGAGTAAACCTGTGTGGAGAAAAGTCTTTGTAGCTAAAGCTCGGTTCACGTTTCTAATGATTAGATGTTAGTTAGAAACACAGGCCGTATTTTAATAACATAAAGCACTAATTTGTGTAATGAAATCGTAACCAGTAAAAGAAATACAAATAAAACGAAATCATTCTGAATTCAAGGCATTTAAACAAGGCCAGACATTCTTAACATTAATTATTGCAACAGGGTCAACGGTTCGGGAGCGTTTTGAGCTAAATAAGTCATTCGTTATTGACTTAATGTAAAAGCTTTAAATGGAGTAAATTATGCAAAATCAACTTTTAAACTTTCCTCATCATTTAGCAGTTTACTCAACATTGTATTTTGATTGCTTCATGTATGTTTGAGTTAATCCTGTATCGTCCAGCAACTGAAGCTTGAGTACTGGGAAAAATCCTGTTTTCACCTACCCCCCATACACACTTATGTTTTACGAGTCTGGTCACCACTCCCACCATCGCGCCTCCAGTCAAACTCAAACAGTATCGATCAGATTTGTTTATTTCAGTGACGCATGTGAAACAGGAGTTCATTAGTCGTTTTTCATTTCAAACTAAATCATACTTCTCTCACCTGTGATGTTTTTCATTCCCTGATATATATTTTGTATTGATTTATGTATTTTTCGCCGTGAGCAGCCGTATTTGGTACGGACGGACTCTGTGTTACAGTTTAAAAGTACCTGAAAAAAACATTTGTCTCCTGTAGTTTTATCTAAACGTTTTGTCCTCATGTCCATCCGTGAGTTTCAGAGTGGTGCCAGAGCAATTAATAATTCAGTACAAAAAAAGTATACCTTCTGAATGGTGAAAAGTACTGAGCCCACAAAGTGTCATGAGCATGTTTTTAAAATAAGGGCTCGTTCTCGTGCTCGTGTTTGTAACTCGCACTCTTGTGTCTGTTTATGTCCCACTGTTTGTAATTGTTTGTCAAAATGTTAGAAATAAAACATGAGGAGCAAAACGTTGTGTGTAATTTTCACATTGTATCCAAATGGGTCAGTGTCGTCGTTCCCATGACGCCCATAACGCGCAGTGCATCAAGTGCTGGAGGGGCACCAACCTGACCAGGCAGTTTGGATTGAATGAGGATCTGTCTCTTCAACCCCCTCCAAGGGGGTACCACTGCTCCTGTCACCCCCGGCTCACACCAGGCCAGTGCCACTATAAAGACTCTATTAAACAAATGCACACGTTCAAGAAACCGTAATGTCCCACACTCACTGCTCTCTCTGCTCAGCATTGGCCTACAGGCGTCTCAGTCACTAATGTGGGCGTGTTTTCGGCAAATATGTGGGTAAAATAGTGTGGGCGAAACCTTGCATGTGCGCAAAGCAGGAAATCAAGAACTGAATGTGAGAAGATGTAAACTCGTGAATCAGAAAGTCTGAGTGTCTGATTTGAAATGTGTTACCATTCATTTTATTTATTTGACAGGGACATTGCACAATAAATATATTGCATAGACCGGGTACGTACCTATATTCCCCCGGTACCTACACTTTTCTATGAACGGAGGAACTACTCTAATACTAGCATGGGCTACTGGTTCAGGTTCCACATCCCCAATAGTTGTGCTTAAATGTAAGGTTTTACAGCATAAAATATCGCAGCATATAACCTAAACCCAAACCCTAACGCAGGTCTCGGGGAACATAGGGATGACCCCCATAGACAAGAGATTTCAACTGTAGTCCCTGGGCAAAGTGACAGCAGGTTCAGAGTGTGAGTTAGCCATA
This sequence comes from Chaenogobius annularis, assembly GCA_015082035.1. NCBI lineage: Eukaryota > Metazoa > Chordata > Actinopteri > Gobiiformes > Gobiidae > Chaenogobius > Chaenogobius annularis. Next base: position 89,238 of record BJKM01001015.1, on the reverse strand, counting down.
AAATGGCCCTTAGCCTAAGTTAGCTCACATCGTCACGATGTAATGTTATGTCCTCTCTGTAACCCTGTCTGTTGAGTAAATAGGCCAATAAAGCTATAAGTAGCGACTATCCAAATAATGGTTCTCATCTTCCTCCTCGCTTCACTGCCGCTTGCTGCAGCTCGTGCCACAGCGCCGGGCCCTCGGCCCAACATATATATATAGGGCACAATAGCAATGTTTATATTGATATACAGATAAACAATGTTCAGATATGTCCCATGGTGACACGCACTGAAGGATCGAGGCCGTCCTCTGCACAGGATGCACTAACGCAGAGTGAAGCGGTGAGCTCCCTCTGCCACAGGTATTTTAGTGCCAAGCGTCTGGGCTCCTGGGGCTGCCACCTTTCGGGTCAACCTGGCTTCAGTGAATCTTGCCCTTCAGTGTTGGCATTGCCCTTCTTCACGTTGCTATGAGAGCTCTCCAGTCACTGCTTTGCCCCTGAAAAGCTGCAGAGAGAAGTGAGTGACAACCATGTCCCCTCTCTCTTTTAGTTTGTTATGCATTCATGTTAATACTGCAGCGCAGATTTGGTTGTGTCATTCATTCATTCATTCATTCATTCATTGAGCAAAATGCACTCTGCGTCAGTGCGTGCAGGGAATGGAGGCCACTCTTGAATTGCATCACAGGGCACCTGCTGCAGCTGAGGAGACGCACAGTCAAGTCGATGATAGCGGCTCCGAGGTTTTCGCCAAATGCGTCGCCCAGCGCGCTCCACCGTTAGCACGCTCTGACTGGTCGACGCATGCAGTACAATCGTGCCAACTTCACAGGTTTTTGTTGAATAATTTTGACTTTACTGTAGTAGTTTACATCTACAGCAGGGATTGGCCCCCCACACTATTTTACGCACACATTAGCCCAAAACACGCCCACATTAGTGAAGAGATGATTGACAAAGGTCCAGCACACAAGTGTCAGAAACAGATGTTAAGCGTTGGCAGCCCTCCCAACTGCTAAAGAGCAGCATGTAGATAAACGCTTTGTCCAGTGGTCACTGATGGGCCGCTCCGTGCGTATGCTCAAGGTTTTGCACCTTATGTTTCTAACGTTTTAACAGAGTTACGAGTTGGACATAAACAGGCTACAGTGATGGCACTTTCAGATTTCATTCATTTAAAATGATGTAGCCTAAATAAAAGGATTCAAATGAACCACACTTCACGCTCCGGGCGCTCTGCTGCGTTAGCTCAGAGGATCTGCATGCACATGCCCTTCTCGAGACCCTGACTTACAAAGGCGAGAGCATGAGAAAGGGCCCTTATCTTAAGCATCGTGGGCTCAGTGGAAAAGTCCTCAAAATGGCACCGAAAAACAGGAGCATTGCAGCCTCCAATTTATTTTTAAGGTCACCATGGAGATGACCTTGTCAAACTTTATTGAGACATCCTTGCTCAAAGTTAAAAATGAATCCCACTTCATGCTGTAATACATTTCTAGGTTAATCCTATATTTAATGGCTCTAACGCATCTGTCGTCCACAAAAACCCGAGCGGTGGGATAAATATTTCAGCAGGCTGCTGTTGGAGTCTTACTGTTTGACAGATTCATGCCGCCTTACGTTCGGGCAGCAGCTCACTTGACAAATGTCTCGTTCAAAATGGTTCCTGTCTAAAAATACAGTGATATGAAACATTTATGTGTATAACAATCACAGTTGTTCTCCAGGCATGAGGCGCAGAGGAGGGACCAACGTATGAAAAACCTTCAACAAGGAGGAAAAGATAGACCAGGAGAAGAGAGAGACCAGACTGAGTTACAAAAATGTGTTAATCTCTGAGCTGTCTGAAAACATTTGCTATAAACTTACAGTGTTTGCAAACTAGCACATATAGCTGTAATCAAAGAGGCTGTTTTTGTTTTTTTGTTTGTTTTTGTGTTTTGCTGTTATTTTATTTTCCTAATGTATTTGTAGGTCTACTGAAAATGAATTACAGCTTGTTTACATTGTTACAGTGCCATTTTTGAAAAAAGAGAGGAAAGAAAATTAAATGAAAAACACAATTTGAACTCAGCTGTCTGCGATTGAGCCTGCAGTATTTGGCTTAATGGCCATTTCCTTTGTGGTAGCAGCATGTAATAGATGTGAAATTGTCAGCTGTAGCGGATTAGGTTGCTAACTCACACGCCGAACCGTGCGAAATCAGGAAGAGTGTTGTGGCAAAATGTACTCAAAACACCAAACCACTGTGGATGTTTGCATAAGGAGGCTCAGTTACAAAACAGAGCATTAGATTTCATATCGTTTTAATTGCGAAACAGTGAAGAAGCTAAACATTCATATACTTCAATTTCGTTTTTGATAAGTCATTATGTTGATGTTGACAGCACGCTTTATTGTCATCTTGGTACAATTTGTTCTTTGCGTTCGACCCATTCTTTGGCGCTCCTGGGGTTGAATGTGCCAGTGTGCCACGCTCAAGCACTCATCTCCAAAAGTTGAGTATGTTTTTTTTGTGTTTTTTTTATAGTCACGGATTTCATAGCTGGAGAATTAGAATTCTGCACATGTTTTATGAGGGAAACACGGTAAATAAAGACCTGCACTTGTCTCGTGAATCAAGCTGCAGGACCTACGTAGATTTAGTGTCTTTTGTTTCGTTTTTTTGAGCCTGTAGGATTTATTGGACAAGACAGTTTAACTTGAAATGGGGACGAAAGACGAAAGTCATTCAAGAAATTGACGGTATTTAGGATGGATTTTGGCACGCCTGGATCTATTTTTAAATATTTAATTATTTTCTTAGTGGTAACTATAATAGTGGTAACATATATATATAAAATGATATACTTAACTGTTGCTGTCTTGAATGTTCTCCAGTTACTAACTATATTCAGTTTTAGAGCTAGAAAAATACTTGAAAGACATGTATTTGTTACTGTGCGCTGGGCTCCCTCCGCAGATCTGGCACGTAACATAGTATGGATCAATTGGAATAATCCAGTCAAACCAACAAAATCTCCATGGGAACAAGCTGGTGTCCACAATAAAAGTTACAGTGCATAGTGGACCTTTAGCATCAAATATAGTGTAGTAATTCAATGAAAAAAGTGATTAATAGGCCGATATATTTAAATCGGGACTCGGTGTAATATTTTGATGTGAGACATGATTTAAACAAACTCTTTCTTAATATTGTCACGTTCACTATTTCGTGATGTGACCCTTTGTGGTGCTAGATTTTGTATAAATCATAACATACTGTATTCAAGAAGAAATATGCAAACCCTGTAAAAGTGGCATATGCCTTTTGAACATTTCCCTTCTGAAGTTGGCTCATGTTTCACTTTAATAGCCCAATTACAAACTGAAATACAGAGTAGATAACATGTGGACTCAATAAGGACCTCTAGGGGGCTGCTGTATTCTGTAAATATGGGAGGGAATTCAACACAGCGTAAACCAATTAGTGAATGGGGTGAAACGGGGAGGAGAAAAGGAACGATAGCTCCAGGAGAGGGTGAATGCGGGGGTGGCGTGGGAGCGGGGGGGGGGGGGGGGTTGATGGATGGGCGAGGATAAAGTCGCCCACGGAGCCACTTGGTTGAGATAACAGCGTCGTCAGCCCGGCGGGATGAGCGGCAGAAAGGCTATCTTCTTCCCCTGCAACTGTGGATACGCACGCACGCACCTGCGTAGCCACGGTGAAGGGCCGCGCCTACAGCGAAACACGTGTATCGACACAAGTGTGTACTGAAACAAGGTGATTACCAAAAACATGTGTAAGACAGGGGCTCTGGTTGAGTGACAGGCGAGGTCGATTTAGAGATGAGATGTTTCTGTTATTATTATCATTTATTTTGAATAGATGTTGTATTTTCTGTCTCTTATTTTCTTATTTCCTATATTTATATACAAAAATTATACGTGTTTTGCAAGTGATTTTAACATCCTCATTGGTTTTTGCTGTTAATGGATTTTAATATTGTCTAAATTGCTTGACGCCAAAGGTTTACCTTCAGACCAGAAAGTAGCAGGTGTAAAATGTCCCTCCATGTTGTTGTTTTGTCTCGTCTCTATGGAGATGTTATTATTTTGCCCACATTTTTATTCATGATTATAATTCGTTTGTACTTTCGTGTCATTTACATTGTTTTTTACATACTTTGTCCCTCATATATAACAGTAACACAGTATTTATTTGGAACGTAATAAAGTAAATAAATATTCCAAGAAAAAGAAGGAAAAAAAGGCATAAAGAGACAAAAAAACATGAAAAAATATATAGGAAATAATTTTTAAAAATGCTTACAAATAATGCAAATCATGTCATTATTCAAGCACTTTCAATCACTTATGTCTTTTATATGTAAAGTCTTTTGTTTTTTTCGGGGGGGGGGGCAATACAAAACGTAAGGGGGGAGAAGCAAGATAGACAAGTTAATACTACACCGTGGAACATTCCAGCCAAAGTAAACCATATCTGTGACAAAAGCATGGCGTGGCATAACCTGTAAGTGTCTTGCCCAAGAGCAGAACTAGAGTGACGCCCAAATAAAGTACATTTTTGCAGCAGTTTTCTCAGTAAATCATTCACAAAGTAGGATTTAGCTGACCTGCCCTGCCACTGAATCAAGTTTGAGAGACCCTGGGTCCCCAGTGGGGAATGCACGTCTTTGAGCAGCTGCATTGTGTGTGTAACATGTTCTTCTTACACTTGTGAATGTACTTTTGTAACTTACCGCCTTTTGCTCTTTCCAACCTCACACGGTTAGTTAAGTCGCCTCCTGGTGCACATCCTGATCACAGAGCGGGGGTCTCTCAAAGGCCGGAGGAGCGCGAGTGAGGTGAGGGGCAAAAGGAATCTGCTGAGACAAAGGAATTAAAATCACATTGGAGCGAGTGGATTGTGAAGCGGGACGAATGAGCGCGTCAGAACGGGACAGTGCAGCGGCTCAATCACGCGAACTTCAAAGGGAATCTTTCTTAAAGCTTTGCCCGGAGACGGACGGAAGAAGAAGCCCTCCCTCCCCTGCGCTTCATCTCAAACATCAAATGCGCTCTCATCTGTCCTCGACATCGCCCCACGCATCCATTACGACTAAATGAGAGAGCGATATAAAGGAGCATTAGTAGAAGGATAATACGGGCATTTGTCTCCAAAGCATTGATGGATTTGTGGACTGTTTCAATGGGAGGTAGATCGAGATTAAATGTGAGCACTTTCCCGTGGTTTTAATTACGTGGATAAAATTATATGCACCGGGGGAAGTGTGGGCGTCATGACAATGAAATAGACGCGTGATTAGACCCCGCGATAACCAGTAAATCTGGAGAGCTCGCCATATTCGAACTGAAAACTCTCTGCTCTGAGTGACAGGTGGATTTGACCAGAAGTGGCGTCTTTGCCCCTTCACAATGAGCGGCTATTTGAAGATGAAAGCGAGACTGCGGGATATCGGCGGTGGCATTTTGTCGGGGGATGAGCGGAGTTGCATGAGGCTCAAGAGCGTCTCCAGGACTTGGGGGGTGCACCAGCAGGTCGGATCGCGGCTGACCCCTCTCGCCCCGGACGTGGACTGTTTGAGCCACTCCCTTCAGATCAGAAAAACAGGTTCGCCTCAAAAAACAGTCTATCCTTCTGCCATTTGGGACTCGTGAAGAAGAAGAAGAAGAAGAAGACATGTCAACAACATTATTTAAGGTTTTTTATTGCTACACATATTTATGATTCTGGTGAGAACGAAGCAGAAGCACCTGCCCGTGAACCCAGACAGTTATTTGTAGGTCGTGGCGTGAAATAAGTGGGCGGGGCAAGCAGTTCAAACATCAACGTCACTCATAGTCTAAAATCAAGTACAGCTCTCAGAAGAAGAACGCTTTTGTTAACTCTTAAAATCATGCTATATTCTGTTGCTGCATCGTCGCTGGAAACATCTGAAATAAGACGAAGAGTGCTTGAAATAAGTAGTAAATAGCTTGTTCTGAGTATATTTTGACTGCCTTAAAGTAAGATTGCCAATGGAAAAAGCATAAATATCTTGTTTTACTTAAAATAAGAATAAGACAAGCGTGTTCTACTTGAAATGACAAGAAATGCAAAATAGAACAAATACAAAACTATTTGTTCTATTGGCAAATCACTTTTTATTGTTTTACATGAGATTGTATATTTTTCCAGTGTAAAACTTAACTATAACTAACTTATGTAACTTATCTCAAAAGTTCCACTAATAGAGAACATTAAATAAAATAATGAAAAATGAATTTTAAACTTAAATGCAAGTTGTGGTCGATAAAGTTTCAAAGGTATTGTCATCAGGACAATGTTTTTAATGATGGATGAGGCAATAATACACTAATAACTCATCTTTATAACACTCAAGACATTTCACAGTTTAAGAAAGACAAAAACACTAACGAAACAGAAGAGTTACTGGGTAAAAAAGAAGATGCAGTCATTTTGAACAGGTGAGTTTTCAGGGAGTTTGTAAACCCAGATGTTTCGACTTCAATTCGGGTGTCATTTTCAATCTGAGCGCACCGGTCTTGTAAACTCCTCCCCAAGGACAGTACTAATCTAGCTCTTCAGATCAGTCCCTTCAGATTGAAACTTGCTTAAACATCTTAAATTTCAAAATAACAGAAACCCTTTTGACACCTTTTGTACCGTGGACCACTGCTGGACGAATGAGGGATTACATCAACTCGTTCAAAGTAAGTTGCAGAGCCTAACTTTTATACTTAACATAATACGAGATGCCAACGAGCCAAAACAAAAGTTGCAGATGCACGGGAAAACTTTAGAAACATTCACTTACTGTTTTTTGGCGTTAATGCGAGGTCTTACGGCTCACACATTGTTGCTCTTGTTACAAAATTGAACAAACCTGCCAAAAATGGGTCACACAATCCTGTCTCCATTTGTTTATAGACAAGGCACAAAGTTAAAAACAAAGTAAACTGTCACATCTCAATAGCATAGAAGTCAGCCTCTTCTCTCGGTAACTATATTTTTCAGAGCTCAAACCCCACCGTCGCTGCCGTCTCTTTATCCTTCATCTCGTTTCTGACAGAGCCCTTGACTGGAAGACAGTATAAAAGATGAGCATTGACTTGAATGGGGAATCAGAATAGCAGCAGAGTGTTTTGAAGCAGGAGGTGAGGTGTCACAGAGCGTATCAGATGTCGCACACAAAATGCTGCCAACCCAAGAAGGCAACATTTGAAACAGTGAGGTTTAAAACGGAAGCCGGCGCGCAGACGGTTCCCTCCCCTCACCGCTGAAGCAACGCACTTCATCTTTGTAAATTGGAAGTGGGTCTCAATAAAGTCGGAATGAGGAGCACGCGTCATGTCGCTGCACCGCTGATACTGCGAAATAACACCAACAAAAGCTCGACTGCACCTACAGGGAAACTAGTTGTAGGTTCAAAGATGACATTTTCAGAAAATAATAATCTACTCACTTGGCCTGGCTTGGGATCAGTTTAGTCCTTGCCTAGACTTGGTTTGGTTAATCACGGTCAAGTCCAGGTTAAATTCCAGGTTTAGTCGTATTTTAGTCCCAATTTAGTTCAACACGGTGCGCAGTTACTAAGATTTCATGGCAGCTGGTGTGGATTTTCGACATAAACATTACCTGTCCTCAACATCTTGCCGTTTCAAAAGAATTTTTAAAAGTATAAGGCTGTTTTTAGATGAATTACGCACCTCACATCCACTATTGTCCATCACATCCAGCAGTATCAAAGACCATTTTGCACAAACCAGAAGGGGACAATTCCACAGTCACAAGACAAGTTAAGTGTCTTGCAAGCCTGGTTAATGCCAGTTTGATATGTGTGGCACTCTGAATCGAGTTCTACACATTTATCAGTCTGGAAAGTCTTCCACTAAAAGCAAACGGATTTGACGCAAAGTCGAGAAATCAACAACAAACAAATAAAGTTACGAGAAAAGCACTGACTTATTTCCCGTCCACAAATGCTGTACTCACTAATAGTCAGTATTTCTGCTAAAATAGGCCAAAGTACATCCGCTGGCATGTTTATTTTGGTGCGTTTTGAGTTCATGTTGGTTGGTGTTGCATCAAATACAAGCAGTGAGAACCAACGAACCAAACACATATTTACAATGGTACACAAAACTTCTTAAACGTGTCTATTAATCCAAGCCATACAATACCCCTTAATACTTTTCTTTTTCTGTTTTTATTTACAATATTTGCTCTTGTATTAGCAGCTGTCCAAAGGTTCCACTTGTCGCCTGATTTCCGCAGACCTCAGTCGTGATGCAAGAGCCGTTTCCAGTTACAGTCTCAGTATAATTATGCAGTGATGCGTCAGTCGTTTTCCCTCTTAACGGCTCGGAGGAGACGTTTCTGAAGTGGCTCTCCATTGTTCTTCTCTCTGCAGACGCACAGCTCCTCTCCTGTTATATGTAAATGATGCAGCGCGAGCCGCTCTGCTAATTATCAGCCGCTCAAGCGTGTCCACAAAGATCGATCCTGAAAAAGCAGTGCCTGTTTAAGTCTTTTTCTACATTCTGTAAAGTAGAGGTGGCTGTTCAAATCCAGGCTCAACAACATGTGACTGAAAGGATTTTATCTTTCAATTTTAAAGTTCATTCTATACTTGTGTTTGGTTTAATTTAGGCTTCTTTCGTTTGTTCTTGAAAGCACTTTGATTACTTTGTGTACAAATTGTGCCCAACACAAAATAAACGTCATAAAAAATCCCAAACTGTAGAAGTACATCGTAGTGGTTTTAAGTGTAAAAACTATCAACAATATTTTGGGGAAAGCTCTACTCTAGAGCAGTAACACATTTACACAGCCTGTAAAAAATAATTAACAAGAATAATACATTTTTCTACGAGGACTTATCTTATCTTTATCAAATAACCCAATAATTAGATCAGATTTTGATTGTACAAATCCAATCCATTCCAATAATGTGTCGGGTAAATAATGGATTTTTTAGAGTAGCTGTTGTATTTGGAAGACAAAGCAGAAATAACTCCTTCAATCTTGTCCGTTTTCGGGTAATTTTCCTCGTCAAAACCTGCGCAGCTGTGAACAATCAGAAAGAAATCAGATTACTCAAATCGGATGTAACTGCAACAACCCGTGTCTGGAAAATCTGATTTTGAATTTGAAGGTGCTGTAATTGGAAGACAAATGGTGCACAATCTGGTATTTTCAAAGCATAGACCACAAAAATGAGAATAACTAAATATCAATTGAATGAAAGGTGCAAGAAACACATTTAAGTTTACGTTTAAGTCAGTTCAAAGCTTTTGTCACTCGTAGACTCACAGTTGAGTAAAAGTATGTCTCAAAACTAGGGCTGCATATATCTGCAAAGAAAATAAAGAAATTGGGAAGTATTGCTGGATTTAGATTTACAATTTTAATAAGGGGATTCTGTTCAAAGTTCATTGGCAAAAAGACTGAAATAGGCCTATGAAGGGACAGACTAATGGAGAATCACATGTATTTCAGAACATGTTTACACAGTTCTAAAGTAATTGCCTGGGATCCAGGATACACACTTTTTCAAATCTTTACGAAGCGCGAGTCTGGTCCCCGCCCTCTGTCGCGCCTCGAGTCAAACTCAAGCAGAACCATGCAATCAGAGTAGTTTATGTCTGCGGCGCGAGTGAAACAAGTTCACTGGTCATCTATCAGTTAGAACAGGTAGGGGCAAGTATTGTTCCCCGGGGGACTTATTTCCAGGCAAGTGTCAGAGGGCCGGACCTTAATGATTGGGGCAACCAAGTTTGGTTCTTTTCTCATTGAGTCTTCAAAAATCCACAATGTTTTTCAGTCCCCGCAATTCATTTTCCTTTAGCAGAAATATGTGTTTTGATCCACCTGAACTCAAGGAGAACAAAATGACCAAACTTAAATCGATTTGTATAAAACTACAACTAAACTACAAGATTTGCTGTTTTTATGCAGAATAAAACAGGATCATTTTTTTAGGTTGTGAAGGAAATTCTGGTAATGTAATCGCGCCCAACCAAATTGTGTTTAAATTCAACAAATATTTCAACTGGAAACTAATCAAAGAAGTAAAATATTGTTAAAATGTTTCTTGAGGAATGCAGTGACCCCATTTTTAAGTGTATTTCGAACAATTTCTTCTTCATAAAACCGCCTGTGCTCTGCTGTCTTGTACTTTAAAGCATCCACATACACAACGCGTGCAAAGCATTTAGAGCAGAGCCCCTCCGACCATAACTCCGAGGAATCCAGTTACAACGACAAACCTCTTTCCTGCGCACTCGGAGGGCAAATCCATATGACGCTTCCTCCATCGCCTATTTTCTAATTAGCCTATAATGGCTTACATCGCCGAGCGCCTTGATCAAAAACAAAACCTCCCGTTTCCCTCTGCAGCGGCCCCTGATCAGCCCCCTACATTTAAATCAAACTATGCTAATATCATGTTACAAGCAGCTTCCAGGGGGGGGGGAATGAGAAGCGAGTTTGTTAGGCGTCCATTCGAGATCGGGCGAACCGAAATGAAATGATTTTTAAATACCGCGAACAAGGAAGCCGACACTTCGGAATTCACTGTGGGCAAGCGCTTCATGGAGAAACTGGCACGAACGCGGCGGGCCATGGACATTTCTCTCAATTAAGGCTGTCGTCGCAGTGGAAGGATTAGAGATTCACAAAACCAATATTATGGTTCGCAGTGTTGGCTTGTTATTGCATTACTTGTTTGTCCCCACATTGATTTACATGTTTTAATATTGAGAGACAATTACTTCAGCCGTCAGTGTATGAGTAACATGTTTATTGAATTCAAATAATGGGCATAAGGCTGTGGGCTGGTTGACCTTGGTGGGATGGTCTCTGTGGGAAATATTTATCATAGTTTTGCATCAGTCACGGGGCAGTTTGTGAAGAAACATTGACAAAAAACTGGACCCTCTGTCTTTTTCATCAATAAGCGACGTTCAGAGAAAATGTACACGCAACGGACACACTTTTCTGACAAAATAAAGGTTTTATCAGGTATTATCATTGTCAAATCATACAATTGTGTAGATTATATGAATTTTGGCCTTCATTTCGAGTATGGTTGCTAGGTAACAGGTGTGTAATTACCTCTGCTTATGTCTAATCAGGAAGTAACATAAGCGTCAATAAAGTTGTCAAACTGGTGAAAAGTAGGCACATTTTTGTAGTAAAATCTTAAAAATAATCATGATACGTTTGAGTGAAATGTAGTCGAACATTTCATACACACTTTAAACTTATCTCTCTTGCCATTTATTCAATTAAATCTATTCAAATTCCTATAAAAACATACTTTCTCCTTTCCATAGATCTGACCTGTACCTGACCTGCGTGTAAATAGCGATATACGAGTTTGTTGATGCCATACTGTGATATTCATGGCTCTGACTTGACGTCACACACTCGTTATACCGCCATCTTGAGGATGAAAGCTGCGTGCTCACTGTGGGCAGGGCCAAGAAAAAAGTCTCAAAACTAAGTATTCCTCTCAGGACCACTGCCAGCCTTTTGGGGGCCCAAAGCAGGAATGCTCAATGCTTCGAACGTGTAAAAAATATATAGGGGTTTGACAACCTAAAGGTGATTTCTGATGCACCCAAAGCAGTGCTCCTGCTCTTCTGATTGAGCCAGATTGAGGCTCTGGAAAACACAACAGGCTGCAAACTATTGACGCTTTCTGTTGCATGATTTAGCCATTTGTAAGAAGTTGAACCACTTTGGCTTTGAGCGTGCCACGGTGACGGTTCTGCGGTCCGGTGCGCCAGCTCGACACACAGATGTTTCATTCACTCTTTTATCACAGTTTCTAATTGAATATGAGGCAAATTTTCATCATCCAAAGACCATTTTCAAAACTGCTGACATTTGTGCCTCGGATCTGTCCACGTCTGTTTGGTGCTGCTCGTACAGTGGAGCTGCCCGTGCGCATCTCAAACGTAAGTTATTCTAGTCCTAGAGCTAGTTTTGAAATGATAAAGAACTAAAGACAACGTAGTCCTACTTCAGGCTCCATGTTTAATTGTAATTGTTATGTGCACAATCAGCCATTGTCCTTCAATCCAAACTGCCTGGTCAAGCTGGTGGTGCCCCACAGAGCACCTGATGCCCTACGCACTGGGCGTTATGTACGTAATGCGAGCGGTGGCACTGATCATCTTCTGTAACATCCACAAAAACACTGTTTTTCCAGAAATGAATTACTGGCATTTACTCATTTGTGTAGAAGTCGAGCTTGTTGTCTATCGAAGCAAATGCAGTTGTGATTTTGGGCATGTTCTTATCTTGGCCCTCAGCCTGCTGTTCCTTTATGTGTTTGTACATTCTTCTCTCATTCCTGTGTTTATCAGGCGGGAATAACGGATAAATGACTTAAGCGTCCGAAATCTTCTAACCTCTCGCACACATTGAAGCATTAGCGTACTTTAAATTCCTCAGACTTGAGTCCAAACATTTGAAACCGTGCTTTTTGTTCTGAATCATTACACCCATAACTTTAACTTTTCCAAATGGCTGTGGACTATAAATGAGCCTTAAAAAGCTAGAGGCATGGGAATTGAGATAGAAATCCAGACAAACTTTGGGAAAAAATGTGGTGTTTTAAAATATGTAAATCTCAAAAGCAATCCAAGCACCTTTGCTCCACTTTCCTCGCGTACACAGAAAAAATACAGAAGTACATTGAGAGTCATACATAAACTAAATACATCAGTTGACCAAAGCACACCTTACATTCTGAACAATTAGAAAATTAGCCTTCACTTTAAACAGGGCGGAATGGTGTAATTTAGTAATGTTTAAGTTTCGGTGTCCGCCGATCTGGTCGTCGAGGCCCCGGCGTCAACTGCTGGTTGCAGGTGCTGGGTCCACGGGAGGACGGCCCCACGTTGTTCCTTCGGGCTGTGCGGGTCTCCGGGTCTCACGGGGCCCGGTCACCAGACGCTCGCCCGAGGCCTGGCTTCAGGGTGACGCCAATCTGGGCAACGTAACTCGCCTCGATGTTCTTTTCGTCATAAGGGGATTCTGAACCCCTAGACCCAGGACACGCTATGTCTCTCGGCTGGCCTGGGAACACCTCAGGATCCATCCGGAGGAGCAGGAGGAAGTGTCTGGGGAGGGCGAAGTCTGTGTTTAGACTGCTGCCCCCACGACCCTGCCCCAGATAAGCGAAAGAAGATAGTTGGATGGAAATGTTTTAGAGTGAATCTTTATTTGAACCAAAAAGTGTGCTGTAACTTCGGGTCTAAATTGTGCATATAGACACAACAATGTAATTGTTGGGGTTTGTTTTGGCTCCATAGTCTTCCACAATCATAGCAAATTAACAATAATCATCATCATCATCATCAACATCGTAATAAACAACAAACCATTTTTAAATTAGCTGTAAGATTTTCTAAAAGGGTTCCGGTCGGTCTTGTTCACGAGAGAGGGAAGGCTGGAACTGCAGTGATGCGGCCGCTGCATCGGTCTGTTGTGGTGAAGAAGGAGCCGAAAGACAAAGCTCTCCATTTACCGGTCAATCTACATTCCTGCCCTCACCTATGTCATGAGCTTTGGGTAGTGACCCAAAGGACAAGATCGCGGATACAAGCGGTCGAAATGAGTTTTCCTCCACACGGTGGCTGGGCGCTCCTTAGAGATAGGGGGAGGAGCTCAGTCACACGGGAGGAGCTCGGAGTAGAGAACGGAACATAATATAACATTAAGACACAATTAAAACATCCAAAACATACATAATATCTGTTCATTTACTTCTCTGACCGAGAGCTACAGCAGGATGACATACATCTCTCAATCCATCGACATTATCCATCCATCTATAATATCCATCTATCTGGAAAAGGCGTACGCTGAATAGTAAGTGCCTGTTTCAAACCTGAAGTGTCCTGAGGTGAATGTGGCCGTGTGTTCGACACTTTCTCACCATCATTGATCGTCTCCACTTACAGTAAGTGGCTCATTGTCAAAAGCAGGGCATCTGTAGTAAACACCCTTTTATTGAGGCTTCTTTGTTCTTTGACAATGGCGACAATTAGGCATAAGTACATCCGGGACAGAGCTGTTCCGGAGATAACGTTTCCAAAAGAAGATGGCTTTTGACAAGTGCAGAAGACGAACACTGAATATTTGTGTAATCGGATGCTGACAAGACGAGAGCTGAATACTTGGAGCTTTGGGCAGTTTCCCAACCAGCGGTGCGGGGACTCCTGGGATACACAAGCACTTACCTGGAGAAACTTTGGAAAGATTCAGGTTTAAAAGACAGACGGAGGTGAATATTTGAATACAACTTGTTCTTTTCACATTGTACATTGTTAATAACGTTTCTGTAGAATGAATCTGGGCATCAGAATCAATAAAACAAGAAAATAAAGTAGTTATAATTGGCAATATCGTAGTTATCGGATTTATAAATACTAAAGAAAAAGCGGTACACTATATAAGAGATACTTAAGATGACCTCGAGACAAAAAGGACGACCAAAAGAGGAGATTTATGGATGAAGTGAAGTTCATTTGAGTGTGAAAAGAGGAAGCAGAATTGAATTAAGGTTAAATAGACTGTAAAAGGAAAAATAAACGATTAACAAACTAAGTAAAGTAGTATTACAATGTGTTTATACAGTCATATTCAACTACACAAAAAAACAACTCCAATTTCATCCAAAAAATGCTTCACCTTCAAATGAACCGTCTCCATCGCATGAGAACACAACCTTTTAAACGACCGGCCGCTGCTTCTGCTGGCCTCGAAAAACCACACAATTATTTCACATCAAAGATTCATGAATATGTGTGTGTTTTACTTTCGAACCTGTCACACTTTTCCGCCGCTGAAGCTGAGCAAAGCATGAAAAAACATGAGCAATTTTGACCTAAGCGGGCCAAACGCTACACTGGCATTTGGACTGCACTCATAAATTAGCACTTTTATTCGCTTGGCCTTTGCTCGGCTTGTGTTGGTGGCATTGGCACAGAAGTCTTTTCCATGTGCAAAAGTACACATCACCTGCCCACAAACATTATTAGTGCAATACTTTGACACGCACAATTTTGCAGGGGGGGAAGAAAAAAGCATTATTAGTTCAGGCCAGAGGTGGGTAGTTCTCTATACTTACTTTTGTAAAGGATTGTGTGTCATTTTTTCCTTTAGAAATATCGTACTTAATGCATTGACTTATAACTCATAAATCAGATTATAAAGTCATTTTACATCCAAACTATTACCCAGTAGTTTCTCCAAATACTTTTTTACTCTCTAATTATTTTGGTCACAACTTTTTTACTTCTACTTTGGCCTTTGTGTTAGGGCTTTGTTACGAATTTGCAGAGTCCTGGCTTGGACTCGAGTCAGACTTGAGTCACTTGTTTTATATAACTTGAGACTTGATAAAATGGACTAAGACTTGGGACTAACTTGGACTTGAAGACCAGTGACTTGATTCTCCTCAGAAAATGTTATCTCTCTACGGTTTATACTTAGATGTGACCAGGACCAGGACTTTAGAAAAGAAGAAACATTCACACAGAAAGTGCAAAACGATGAGCTGTTTTTGGTCATTTGGTAGAATGACTTGAAAGGACTTGGACTTGGACCATGGATTTGGGACTTGACTCAGACTTGAGGCCAAAGAGTTGTTCGTGTATTTGGAGTAAGTATACAGTACATGGAGATTCTAACAACGTCAATACATTTGAACCTTTTTTCCCAAGAAAAGAAAGAAAAAAGCAACCAAAATAGCTCCAATATTCACAGTTCCTTTAGATTTAACTATGTAATTAAAACAAGTGTAATACTTTTTCTCAAGAATTATGTATAAACTTGACAAATTGAAAAAAATCTGGACTCTTGTGTGCCTTAACTCTTCTTTTCTTAGGATGCCTTATTTTTCTTAAACCTTATTTTCAAATGTATATATTTCTTTCTCTGGTTTGTTTTTGTTTGTTTTTATTTTTTTTTTAAATTAAAATAATGATGATGTAAACCTAACCCCACTAAACCAAACCTCTCACAATAATCCTGATCTTTATGGGTCCATTTGACTTAATATATCTTATCACATTGCTGATCTTCTAAAACCTTTACTGTATCTGCTGCACCTCACTCATTTGTCTGTTCTTTGTACTTTAAATATAGTGCGGAATGAGTAAGGAATTATCCATATTTTAGTGGAGAAAAGTGTAAAGAATATTACAATGCAAGGTGAATGTCATGTTTACAAAGTGCCAAAGGACAGCGGTGCGTGTAATGTGCCCCAGTGTATCCGACTCGTGTTTGGTTGTGCATCAGGTCCGACCGTGATGAGCGGCGACAGTCTGTTTGGTTTGGGCGCCTGCTCCTCCGCGTTTCTGCATGGTTTGTGCTCGCTCAAATGAACTACAAAGAGAGCGAGAGGGAAAGAGAAGGACGGAATAACAAGTGAAGGGAAATACCCAGAGGTAACGAGGAAAAAAAACGACTTAAATATATTAGGTCTGAGCCAGTGTTTTGTAAATGTGGTTTAAGGAGACATTTTAAACACTTAAAACGTGAACAAATACTTACTGTAAGGAAACTGTGACTCAGTGAAAAGGTTCGACTTTCCCCGAGGCTTCAGAATGATGAGAAATAAGGGCCGTTGCCGCAGCGATTAACAATTTAAAGAGAAAAAGTCCTCAAAGTGTTGCATACAATAGAAAGCAGAAACCCATGAATAGAAAGTGTGGCGTTAACAAATGTCCGTTGCAATCATTGTAAATCTGTCTTACTTTTGTTTATCGTTTTAAACCAAAAATCGGTTGTTTTTTAGCCTTAACACGTTGCTGATCTCGACTGTCTCTCGTGTCCAGCGTTTGTAATTGTCGTAGATGGGTTTTGAAATTGGTTTGTGACGGATTCAGCTTCTCTAAATGGCGATTTGATCTATATCTTCCTCATAATCCATTCATTAAAGTGCGTTTGTTTGTCCTTCAGTGAGAGAATGTAGGTATATTTTAAAGGTGCACGAGTAACTTTTTTGCCACCCGCTTAATGTATGATATATGTATAATAAACTGTTTCCAGGACACAGCAGGATAAGTCACAGGACAGCT
The DNA here is from genome assembly GCA_015082035.1 of Chaenogobius annularis. Taxonomy (NCBI): domain Eukaryota; kingdom Metazoa; phylum Chordata; class Actinopteri; order Gobiiformes; family Gobiidae; genus Chaenogobius; species Chaenogobius annularis. Next base: position 72,146 of record BJKM01001015.1, on the reverse strand, counting down.
CTGTGGAGAGGTGGCCCCGCTCACAGTAACAATGTACGTTTTTCAAGGACTTTGAGCAGTAAATACACAAGAAATGCAGTTTAAATGTTGTCGTACTGTTGACCAAGCAAACTCATAAATATAATGATGCAGTTTGTACATTTGCAGCTGTGTAGGTTGGAGTACTTTATACACAGAAAATGCTAAATGCCCCAAACAGACACGCGCAGCTCGACAGTATGTAAATGCGATGGCGTAAACAGCGCTGCACAAACAGACTAGTGCTGCAAATCATATCTAAAGACTCACTTCCTGTTATGACCGGACCCTATGACGCGGACCCCCACAGACCCCCCACCCCCCCCGCCCGTCCAGGGACGTCGTGTACAAACCGCCCCTGGACAAATACGCCATACCACACGGGAACACGCTGACCCCGTTCCTTAGAGAGAAAAAAAAAGTATAGAAGAGGAGATTCACATAAAATGAGGCGCGAGGCGAGAAAAAGAGCCACAGAAAGAGTTCCAAAGAGCATCGAGCCGGGACAAAAAGCAGATTAAACTGAGACACGTGGAGAAGGACAAACAGTGTGGAGGAAATCTGTTTGCTTTGTGTCAGTGCAAGTGATAAAGATGTTCCCACTCTTTAGACGGTTGTTATGTAATGATAAAATAAGTGAAGGCCAAGCAAAAACACTGTATCTGTTTTCAATACGATAATTTGCTAAAACTGTACGAATAGAAGTCCATTGAAGTTTCTGTAAATATACTATATTATAAGGCATTTACAAGCATTTATCACTTGTTTATTGTAAATAGTTTAATACGCTGCTTATTAATACCCACACAAACATTCTGTACATGTGTTTTTTAATGGCTAGTTAACATTTATAAGAAAATATAAGCCATCAAATGCTTGTTCCTTGATGTAGTTTGAGAATTGCATGTGAATAAAAACATATTATAACCGCTGGAGTCGCTTACAGGCAAGCACTTACCAGTACTCGGAAAGGATATTGAGATTTTAAGAGACGGGAGAATTATGTGAACAAAAAGGTCATTTGTAGTCAATTTTGTATCTTTTTGAGGATTTTTGACAGAAATATCCTTAAAACAAGACAACATAACACTAAAAATGTACAATATACCAGTAGTAAACCGCTTTATGTGCCTAAACCCGAATTAGGGGGTGTATTCAGGCCAAAACAATACCCTTCACACTGCAATATGTTCTATTATTTCTCCAATTTCACCTATCATGTAGGTGATTTTGTTGTAGTTTTCAAGACTTCAAAAAAAGCCCAACAAACGTAAGTAATTCATAAATAAAATATGGGCAACTGGAAATAGGCACGTTTACTTTAACATGATTGATTTGATTCCATTCCAATTTGTTCGTCCAGCATCTATCTCCTTAGGCTGGACAATAAATCAAAGCTAAAACAAACAGTTCGGATTCGATGTTTATGCAAAGACTAGATTGAATTTCATCAGACATTCCTCACCTCTTTCGTTAGCCCGTCTCAAACCAACACCGTGAACCATCTTGTGAATCATAATCAGTTTCGCAGGTGGCTGAAATCATGTCGTTGTTTAATTCGGTGTGAATTTCTGCTCTGTTTGGTTTTCAGTAATGAAGCGGCGGTTGTTTAATGAGCAGAAACCCCAGTGGAGTTTTGTGACGGGCGTTAATCGGGGTCTGCGAGCGTCGGGTAAATACAGAACAGGCCGCGGACGACATCGTGCTTCTCGGTCCAATCCGCGACGCTTAATCCCAGCCGGACTCTAATCTCCCGCTGCAGCACGAGATTAAACTGTAGTGATACATAAAGATTACGCATCTGCCAGAACGTAACTCCCCAAAACGGGAGTAATGCTGAGAGTGAGCGAGCGGCAGAAGAACGGCACATGTGTCTCTATATTTAGATTTAAAAGTACTTTCAGTGAAGTGTGGCTGGAAGGGATGTTGTAGTACTGTTCAAGGTGCACTATGGGACTTTTCTGGTCTCGTTGTCTGTTTTACATGCATTCATTATCAGGTGGTATTATTAAAAACCCGAATCCCTCTGTGATGTCATCAACGTGCGACGTGGCATTGAAAACACAGACCCTGGCTGTGTCTGAATTCCGGGTCTGCATGCTCCAAAGGACCCAGCCGACGGAGGCTGGTTCTTCGGAGTAGCCTCCGTGTGCCGCAAAGGCCGTGCCAAAATGGGACAGGCCTAGTCCACGGAGCCGCTCCGTCACCTAGCAACCAAGACTCGCTGCTTATGCAGACGCCACGCAAATTACGCACACGGAAGTATTAAAACCCGAAATCCCAAATCTTTTTGTCTAAAACTAAATATTATATTCAGCTCTTGTAAAATATAATAATTTCACCAATGTTCCTGTGAAAACTGTCAAAATCATCTAGAAGTGAAATGAAATGTGCCTTGTTCATTTCAGAATGGGATTTCATTTTGACAAGGGAATACATGAAAGGTAATATGCATTTAAGTCACTTTATAAAGAGAGCGATCTGCGTTTCTGGAGGAAATATATTTAATGATCAGAATAGAGCTTGTTTGTCATGTTCACAACGTCTCACTTATGGCAGTCAACATGAACCATATTTAAGACTAAACGTTTTTACTCCCACCCCGATTCATGAGCTTTTATATGAATGTGTTACAGAAAACACATTCAAACTAGCTGCAATTTACAGTTGAAACCAAACTTCTTTAACAGTTTTGGGAGCGTTCTGCGCTTATTTTATGACAACACTCGTGCGTGTACTTACATACTCCGCTGTCTGGGGGCGCTGTTTCGCTCCGCCTGTTTTAAAAACATCTGACTAGCGCCGCGCAGTGCATTGTGGGATATATAAGGCCGCAAAGTGTGCATTTTCGCGGCCTTCGTTCACGGCCAATCTCCGTGGAAACGCAGGCCACATTTGTCGTCCGCATTCGCGTGCTGCATGAAATGGGACGGCCTTGTCGCGCAGGAAGTGACGCAACCGGCCTTCAACTGTAGCCTTCGGAGCATGCAGACCCCTGTGCCAATACCTGCACTACACACTTGAACAAAGTGTGTATTTTCTGAAAGTGCGTGAGTGCACCAGGGCGCGGGGGAGGTATTGGGACAATCTGCACTACAGAGTGTTGTGAATGCGGGAAAGAAAAAGAGCAGCGTAAAACAGCTGTTAGTGTGTCGTTAAACTGCACTTGAATGAATCACAAAGCCACAGCTCAGTTCAGTTTGGATCCTTTGCTGAATTGGCTTATTGGACAGTCACAGATTTATTTAAAATATCAGTTCCTTTCCATTGATTCCTGTTAGCTCTCGCTGCTAGGTTACTATGGCAGAAGCACTGCGCCGATTGAAAACATTACAATGAAATGCATTGTGGGGAATGTACTTGCCTGAAGTACGCATCACTCCACACTTACTGGAGGGCGGAGAGAAGCCCGTTAAGTGTGAATCAAAACATTCTAAGAATTGAGACGCTCTGCACACTTTCCACAGACTGTTTAAACGATCATTCAACAAATAGGTGTTATCAGGTAATATTTATTGTCAAATCATAACATTTATATGGATTTTATATGGATTTTGGTTCTTGTTTACAGTATGGTACCTAGGTAACATTGTGGAATTACCTCTAATCATGTCATATTTGCTGCCCATGTCCAACCAGGAAGTAACGTTATAAACCTCACCAAATTGTCAAAACTGAGAACAAATAAAGAAAATGTTCACAAAAAATTTAAATATAATCATGTCTGTATAAACTCATGCCTTAACAATTTTACTGTGATACATTCAAATCAGCAGAGGACCACAGCAAGCACCGCTCAAGCACCGCTCAAGCACCGCTCAAGCACCGCTCAAGCACCGCTCAAGCACCGCTCAAGCACCGCTCAAGCACCGCTCAAGCACCGCTCAAGCACCGCTCAAGCAGCGCTCATGCACCGCCCAAACACCAAAAACCAGCCCACAATCCCAGCGCTCAGAACTGTTCTTGTGCTCAGATTCTTAACCGTAGAACATAATCTAACTCTGGTTTATTGTTACATCTGACCTCTGGCTCTGTCTACTGGCCAATGTGACCCGAGCCAACTTTACGGCTGGTGCACATGGGACAATTGGGACAATTTTACCATGGCGTTTTGCCAAGTGGAGAGCGCAGCAGTCCATAGAGTGTTGGTGTGAGTGATGGTCTGAGGCTGTGAGCGGCTTCAGGACAGGACTTTGTTTTGTCACAACCTCTCAGTGAAATGGGCCTTAAAGATGTAACTTTTGTCTTTATCTTTAAACAATTCAAATATAAGCTGTTCGACCTTTAAGAATGAGACGCAGAGGAGGATATTAGGCCACAATGTTTATTCAGTAGTGTTGTTTCAACTCATAGGTACAATACTGTCAGCTTTTGTAAGACTAAAAAAAAAGTACCATTTACAGTCCACACACAGACGTCCGTTCATCCTCTGTGCTCAACACGAGCACGCCGCTCCAATGGTAGGCACTTTGAAGGTTTAAAACATTTGTGAATATACATTTATATATATTTATATATCTTTTTACTAATAAGCGACTGGACTTAAAGGGCGAGTCTAAAAATGTAAAACAGTGGAAACAACATGATGTGGCCGTGAAGGAGAAAATACTGTGAGTCTTTGGGTTTTCAGAAACGGTAAAACAGAGGGACAAAACAGACGATGAGGGATTTAGGAGATGAAGAGGGACAAATGCGGGTTTCTTACCAAAGGACAGACTCTAGCACCTTACGACGTTCACATTTACTGTACAGCTGAGAAAGGCAACGTCACGACCTGCGAACACTCTTCAGACCGGCGACACGCGGGGGGGGGGCGGGGCGACCGGGCGACTATACACGACGGGGACAGTAGAAAACGTGGAGAGGGTCCGAAAACACACTTGTCCTATTATACAGCTGTCTGTTATCAAAATGTTTAGTCCTGCCTTTTCTCTAATGAAGGTCTCGCTACAGATTTGTGCTCAGTCAAAGTAACCGTCAGAATTCTTAGGTTGGCATGACTTTATTTTATTGTTCAGCTTTTCTTTTAAAACATGTTTTCTCTGTGTAATTCATCTTTTTGGCAAGTAAATGATACACCCACTTCTCTTACTCCTCTTTCATTAAAATTAAACAAATGGCTAATTATCTGTCATTTCTGCATCTTAAAAAAACGTTTTGCTATACTTCTTCTACACTTCCCACTAAGCAACGGTTTAAACTATTTAGCATTTCCAATCTTGCCATTTGCGAAACTTGCAAACAGCCTGGCCCCAAACTTATTCTTATTCTGCGACGCTAACCACGGAGCGACCGCAAATTCCCCCAGTACGAAAAAAAAAAAACGTGAATAGCCCGTGAAAGCGCGAGTATCTTTTCTCAGATTTAGTCCGCACTTTTAACACTGAAGTTCAGCTCTGTTTATCTACGGCTAATCCGCTTGCAGGAACGCTCTGGTTGTTTGGATTTTCGGGCTCCGCCAACCTGCTTTTTCCAGGCTAAAAGCGTCAAATACTCGCGACACATATAAAGAGGGCTCTGGAAAGCGTCGTGGCAGAGCTCCAAGGAGATTCAAAAGAAGAGGGGAAACTCGGGGACAAAGGGAAAGAAAGGACCAGGACTTCTCTGAGGCCACACACAAGGAGATGGATGCCCCCCGAAACAGAAGGAAACTTAGCTGCAACCGAGCCAAGCCGTGACTGTGCAATGTCCAAAATGTAGAAAAACAACAACAAAAATGATTAAGTTAGTTTTGTGACAAGCCCTGAAACATTTAAAACATTTTTTTTCTAAGTTTGAACAAAAAACTGTCAGTAAAAGGCTAAAAATCGGACTAAAAAGTTGAGAGAGGATGAAATAAACATTGTAACCTGAAGTTGGACATTGTACATCGGCCGTTAAACTGTTAATATGAAGTCCAAATCGCTTCATTAAAACTACAAAGGCATTAAAAAAAAAAAAAAAAAAACATCAGAGAAAAGATAAATTAACGTAATACACTTTTAGAGATCGACATCAGACATGCTAGCACAAATAAAAAGAAAACAGAAAACGCACTGCTACAGTTAAAGTAGTTAGCGACCGATCAGCTTAGAAGTGTCCATTTTTACACAACCGTTTCTTCAAATAATGCACAAAATGTTTAAAGATGCACTGCGGAACCTTTTGGAGGCGCGTCCACCACCTACTTCAGGACGCTGGGAAAAATGACAGTCTTAAATAAGATAATGAATGAATTCAGTTGTTTTTATGTTGATTTAAGTATATTTTTACTTTCTTAAAATAGGATCGGTCAATAGAACAAGTCAGTTTTTTATTTTATGTATTTATTATTATTTTTATTTTTATTTTTTAAAATTTCAAGTTACAAAATGCTCTTTTTTATTTATTTATAATTAAATGTAGATATTTTATTTTATTTGCTTGTTCCAATTGAAACAAGATAAATACAATTTATTTCAAGCACATGTTATCTTATTTAAGATGGTCATTTTTTTTCCAGAGACGTTATAGCTCTGCCCAGAATGTTCCACAGCATGGCATAGAACATATTTAATCTCCATGGCAACAAGCAGATTACGCCAACAATGTCGTTTTGGGCAATAAAAACACCTGTAATTGGCTAAAGATCAATAAGTTTAACGTCTTACTTTGGAACATTCCAGGCAAAAAAAAAAAAAAAAACATCGTCATGGAAACAAGACCACCCAGAAGAAAAGTTACAGGGTGCACCTTTAAATACACCGATTTGCCAAAAATGAACAAAATGAAAAAAAAAAAAAAACAGACAAACAAAAAAACAAGCTTGGTTTTCATTAAAAATCATAAAGATGTTTTTAATTACAACACTCCTTATGCTATTTCCTTATAAAACGTGTAACAGTAGCTTCTCTGTTGTCACGGACTGCGCTCACACAGTCGCTCGGTGGGTCGTCGGCGCTCGCGTCTATGCGTAAAACTCCTTGGTGGGGGCCTTCTGGTACGCGGCGCCGTTGGGTTTCCTCTCGCCCAGGTCGTAGCTGCCCTCGTCCTTCTTCCTCATGCGGTAAACCAGCAGCAGGATCAGGAAGATGGCGAACAGGAAGCCGATCACGCCGCCAGCAATGACCGCTGCAGAGACACAGGCAGGGGAAAGGTGAAGGGTCAGGGGTGATGCGTTTGTGCTTTCAAAATGGCGGTAATGTAGACCCTCGGACAACAAAAAAAGCTCTGCACCTTAAGATGTTTTATTGTTTCTTTCAATCGATTTGACACATTGTGATTTGGTCGACACCGTACGTTCCCATTTTGTATTTAAAGCTGTGTTTGAACCATGAAAAGTAGATATTTAAACACTTTTAACTCATTTCTAGCTCTCACAAAGCCGTTGACATTCACATGCAATGATTTTTTGACCACTAACACTTTTCAGACTCAAAAGTGAAGCAGGTGAAATCAGCGCTCGTCCCAAAGAGCCATAAAATAACTGACATGGCTCTTTCTTACAAGTTTGAAACGATAAAATGTTTAATAATTAGAAACCGACAGCATGTGCCATTTTTTTCCACAAAGTTCTGCTTTTACAATGCACGTTCTGGGATTTACTAATTATGCGAAAAAGAAAAGGTTGCTCTAATAAGATATTGACAGACGAAAAAAGAAGATTTGTTGTATTTTGTATGTCAATTTTGAAATACTAAATAAAAACACAACATGAAACTACGCTTTCTCCTAAACCTACTGCTGTGCTCATGTGTCCAAGTAATTGTGGATCAATAAAGTTTGTCAAAGTCTAAATAAACAAAGTCCAAGTCAATAAAATAAAGCCAGAAAAATAAATCTGGCTCTATACATTTTTTCAGATGTTCACGTCCTAAATATGTGCAATTTTCTCACGTAAAAATCCTTGTTTTACATGATGAAAAATGTACATAATGGTAATACTTCTATCTCTAAATGCAAGATGTTTTCACGCGCAGAGGCTTCACTTTCAGGACAAACTTTCTGGTCCCGGTTCTGGCCCCGGTTCTCTGCGCTGATCCTCCAAACGCCGCGTGAGCCACGTTTACTTTGTATAATTACGTCTGGATGGAGTCGGCTGCAGCGTGATAATCAGTTTAGGCCTCTCCCGGTGATACGCCGCCCTCTGTTACACTTGGAGGGTCTCTGTGGACCTCTGGAGCTACTTTAAACTCTCCACGAGGTCATGCAGAGAAAGAGCAAACTGTTGTGCACGTGGAATGAATTGGCTTATAAATGTGCTGCCCGGTGGTGAGTTCGAATCCCAACTCAATGTACTGCATGTCCTCCCTTCTCTCTCACCCCACATATTTCATGCTTAACTTTCATGTCCAATAAATCCTTCAACATTAAAAAATAATAAAATTTGGCTTAAAAATATAAAAATGTAATTCCAAAATAGCTCATTTTTTAGGTTTATAAATGTACTTCTTGTTTGTAATTGATGACTTGGGCCAAAACCTATTCTAAAAAAATAAATAAATAAATGGATTGAAATATATGAGCGCACCTTTATTTTGTTTAGGGGGCAAAAAGTGTTTTCTTTAGTGTAAATTCTGCATAAACGCCGCAAATAGCTACTGGGTTGGTGTAAAACCAACCCAGTAGCGATAGATATTCGGGAAACAAACATTATCATCAACACTTAAAATAATAATAAGTGTTTAGTTTGTATTTATTATTTGGCTGTTTATGTCATTTCTTAATGCTACAGAAACATGGATTAAATGGATTTGATACAATCTTCATAACACATTTAAACATTTAAAGCTATTTTTGGATTGGAACTAGTTTATTTCTTATTTATGTTTTTCTATTACCACCAGGACCAGACCATGTCCTTAACCGAACAAACCAGGACTAAAACCGGCCTAAAACAAGGACCAAAATACCGTAGTAAAGTTGATTTTGAAGCATTTTGTTCCATATCTACAGGAATCTATCTTGCAACTCAAATGTAACTCAAAAACAGTATATGCAGTAGATGTCATAAAAAATGTCAAAAGAAATATCACACAGAAATACCGGCTCTTATGTTCAGAGGAAGAGAGTTCAATAGTTTAGTATCAACCACAGGAAAAGCTCCGTCTCCTCTAAAGTTTAATCCAGACCTAAGGCTGACCTCGGTGCTCCGCCCGACTGTGCAAAAGAAGCGTTTCAGATGAGTAAGAAGTAAAACCTTACACTGGACAGGGGTAATGTGGTCTCGCCGTTTCATCCCGCTTTTCAACTACTTTTTCTGGACGAACACGACTTACAGTAACTTTGCCTAAACGTCTAAGCTGGAAAGACGTTTTTAAATACGCTTTATTCTTAAATATTCTCGATCTGGAAGCCTTCAACCACTCACATTTCAACCTTTTATTTAGTTAAAAAGTCTCAGTAGGCATAATAACGTGTGACAAATCAAGAAAATAATCACGGACTTGTCGTCGACGGCTAAAATAACTCAAGCTGAACTCAATCGCATTGTTCCCGTTGCTATAAAACATCTTTCAAAAGAAGTTTAAAAAGACACATTTGGAGGGTAAATCAACGACATAACTGCCCCGGTCTGAAAATCAAATCTTTAATAAAACCTCGTCCTGTTTAAAATATATTAACATTTTAGAGACACAGATTCCGATGCTTTTGACAACGTTCCAAACCCCATCACATTTACAATTCCTCGCCGTTATTTCTTATCCCCGTTCACTAAAAGCCAGACCACGAACGAGGCAACCACGGCAACCAACACCATCCGTAAACGATCGGCTCCTTGACTGTTGCTGTTTTTCGCCTCCTGTCAAACACCGCGAGACGAGCGCCGCAAAGCAAAGCGCCAGTCAGTCACTGATCCCCTCGGAGACGTTGGCATCTCCGGCGTCAGCGCTTCTGCGTCCCCCCCCCCCCCCCCCCCCCCCCCCCCCAACCCCCCTTCGATCCCGCTGCGCGCGCGAACTGCGAGCGCTCCCTCTGAGGCCCTCAGCGCGCGGTTTATTACGAGTAATTATTGTCAAAAATGGAAAAACAGCCATTTGACAGAACGAAGACGTGTCGTGGGGGGGGGGCGAAAAGAGCTAAACAAAACAACAGCGAAACAAAATGAATTCAAAAGTGCAATAACTTTTCTGGGTACACCCTCTGATTTTCTCCATGGATATGTTAGTGCTTTGGCTGAAAATGTTTCACAGCGTGGCATTAGCGCTCCATCAGGTCTCGTTCATCCAGTGATTATGCTTTTGATTCATTGATTAGTTGATTGGATCATGAAAGAAACTTGTGAATACGAGATTTTACACACAGTTTGAGTCAGTTGAAGCTGAACTGAAGCCACCTGAGGACTTTCTGGTGGAGAAGAAAAAGTGTCTTCCACAAAAAACACTGAATTTACTCATTTCACACGTTTCATTCCACACAAAACACATTTTCCTTTCACGCAATCAAATCGCAGTTTCAATTTGATCGCGATACATGTAGAAGTGGAAAATATATAATGAAAAGTGGATCATATCTCTCGTGCTGTTTTGAAAATATGCTAAATTAGAATATGTCGTGTGTCGTCTAAGATTAAAACGGGGGAAAATGGGCGGAAAAAGAGACAAAAAGCACGTGTGGGGTTCATTTTATGGTCCATTTACGTTTCAACACTTGAACCTCAACAAAAACACTTCAACGCACATTTAAAACAAAAGACTGACTCCCGAAGTTTTGAAGTACAGTTAACATTTATTCCTTCAATAACTGATTCGTTGCTACTCATGGACTTGTTGCCGCCCTTGTAGAACTGGAGCTCAAATGCCATTCGTTCACCACATGGAAACCTTTTTGGACAGTTAATCCCGCTGTTTTGCTCAATTTTTAAACTATTTCTGAAATCAGGACTATTAAAATGGAAAGATTTTATTGTTTCACAATCCTTATTCATTACGCACAAAGCAAAACATTGTGTGTTGTCATGTGGTTTGCAGTGAGAATGGCAGAAGGAAATGTGATTTTAAGCAGCCTTTTGCAAGATCTACACTTAAACAAATGTGTATTTAATTTGCAGATGTAACGCAGTGGAACTCTTTGGATAATGAACTGAAGAAATGATCAAATATGACTAAATTTAAGTATAAATGAAAACAAAAAACATTTAAAGTAATGTAAAAAACGTAATTACAAGTGGTCATCTATGTTTATCTCTATCAGTTGTGTAAAGAATAGGGTTGCCGTGTGGAACGCATTACTTGTTGTACATTCTCACATAAAAATAAGAAATTGAATTAAACAAAAGGCCAATCGTTCTTACCTGCCAACACCTCTGTCCGGTGGAAGAGGTTGTCGGAGTGCACCTCTACTGCCTCCTGTGGTGACCCTGGGACACTGGTCGTGCTGGTCATCGTCTCGTTTGGAATCTCTGTCACTGGCACTGGAGCCTGCAAACAACGACGCGTGATCGTTACGTTTACAGCAAAACGAGCACGGATACTGTATCTACCGTGTCAAGATTATCTGTTTAAAGCGATTTTTCAGGTCACTATGAAGCGTTTATTTTACACTGAATTTATGTAATTGAATTGTTCCATTTGAATTAGGTGAACTCATTTTTTTTAAACATCCAATCAAGTAAAAAATATTCATTAAATATAAAAAATAATGTAAAAAAAAATCTGTGTTAAAAATACAGTGTTTTAAAAATTTATGGAAAATAATACAATGCTTTAATATTCAGTTTGTATTGTGTTTTAACATTTCAGTGGATAAAAATACAATGATTTTAAATTCAATTTCAAGTTGTTTTTTAATTCGGTGCAAAAAAAAAGAGTAAACATTTTTTGTCATAAAAACACAAAATAACCTTCATAGGTCACAGTATAATCAAGAGAACTGAGAAATAATTCTGCATTTAAATTTGTCACGGTTATTAAGTGTTTTTAATTCAACCTTTAGTCGTAAAAACATACGACAAAACATTTTTTACGTGCTTGTTTTGGTTTCATTAACTTTATTTTGTCATTCAGAAAGTTCATTTTAATTATTCCGGTCACAAAGTTGAGGTCAGACAATTGGGAATGAAAGATAATGAAAGATTTCTGTTGTTTGGTCACAGGCTCAGTAATCGTGAAGAATCATTAAATCGTTTGTTTCCCTGACATCCCTTCATCTGTCTTCGTGCAAATCCAATCTAAAAAGTGGCTATTTTGCGAAGGCATCAATGACAAAAGTTCAACCAAAATCTTAATTTGAAAATGATTATGAAAGCGTGATTGATGTTGTCTATTTAATCTCTTATCAAGTTTCAATTCTGCTTTGTCGTTTTTATTGTTCATGACGATACACTGGATTTAGCCTCTTTCAAGACACTCAAGGCGCTTTACATTGCATTATTCTTAAACGTCACACTTATTCTTGAACATAAAGGAGTGGAATCAGATTTTTACTCTTACAAACGTAAAAAAAAAAGTAAATAAATAGAACTAACTCATTGTCAACTGTTTGCAGTGTCAAAATAGTGGCCAATATTTTATTATAAATTTCAGATAATATTGTCAATGTTGTTTTGAAGATTTTTAAAAAGCTACAACATGAGCTGATTAAAACATGTTTTAAAGTTATGTTGGAAACTTTCAAATAAGTGTATAAGGGGATATTTCTGCCCAAAAAAATTTAATTACATTTACAGACACTTCACATTGTCTGATAATTAAACCTCAGCGAATACGTTTAAAGACAGGAAACTACATCTTCAATCACACAAACACCCAAAATTCTCACAAAATAAGACATGTCACGTATGCAAAACTATGGCTATTCTAAAACTGTTTTTTAACCACAAATTCTACACACATAAAGTGAAGCGATGCCAGTTGTTGTTTGCTGACGTCGCGTGAAGAGGAACAGCAGTGTCACGGGGGCCAAAGTGACGGCTTAGTGCGCTGAAACCTTCACGACCTAATCCCAAACAGATGCGGCGCGGTTAAAGATGGTCTCCAGGACGCACGATTACGACCAATACAGTCCTACATAACGTCCACAGCGGTGAAAACACATGCGGATCCGGGCATTACCAGCGATTAGATAATACCGCGGTTAGATTGAGACACTTTCCGACGCTCTTGTGGTGAGTCAGGGTTTAAAGCACCAGCATCACTGCGGGAACGTGACGGCGTCGAGCAGAGTGAAGGCTTAGGCAAGGACTGCAGCCAACCGTGTGGTGCCAGAAGTGCTCCGTTTGGTTATTCAACTAAAAGAACAGCTATAGGAGCGAGAACAATGTCTTGCAGCGCGTAAACAATCTAGTTTTTAAATCAAAAGTTTAAAAAAAATAAATACATCAAAAAGTACTTTAAATGTGACGATTTTGATAAAGAATTGTGCTGACTTTTGGTAAGCAATGGTCAATTCGAATGAACTTCTTATTATATATATTATTATATTTTTTTTTGCTCAAAGTTGGGGTGTGAAGAAACTATTTTGAACCATGAACGTGCTAAAAATACAACGATATGAAAAGTACTTCCTCATTTTTAGCCCCGGTATTAAAATGTAGTGCGGTTTAAAGTACAGCTCTCAAATGTAGTGACATAAAGGTAAAAAGTATCCACGGCAAAATTCTCTAAGTACAGATACCTACACATTTGAAGTAAGTGCAAAATTAGCTTAAAGGCGGTGTACCCGATTTTTACCGTCTTAAAAGTGTGAAAAACAGAACTAGTTAATTTCAAACGGTTTGCAGCACTCTTAATGTACTCTTCATGTCCAAATTATTCACCACGATGAGTTTATAAGCGCTTTTCACAACTTTCAGAGCAGAGTTTTGCTGTCACGCTAATGCTAACAACAACTAGCATGCTAACAGTGCGCTTCCTGGTCTCATTTTCACCCGAAGAGCTGCTTTTACAATATATCTGTGCTGGGTGAAAGACTCGTGGACAAAAGTCAGGTACAGTTACTTTAAAATAATGATTTCTATAACAACTTTTGTCAAACACAGTTAATCCTGGCGCTTGATTTCACAACATTCGAAATATTTTACTCGTTTTTCGTCTCCTAAACCTTTTTCTCCAAATCATTGCTATAAAATGTGTATGGATTTGAAATGTTAGGTAATTTTAGGCAGTACAATATGGTTTTCAAGACAAATTGTAAAGTATTTTTAAAGGCAGCTTAGCAAGCCCTCACGTAAAAACAACTAAACTTTGTAGGGCTGTCAGCCTTTAGTCGATAAGTCCGTTTTAGTTGACCATATTTGTGTAGTCGACTAATTATTTTATTTAGATAATAAGGATTTATAATATTGGACAACAGCAGAAACAAGTAGACGTGGAGCAAGTTAACTGAAGATTCAAGAGTTAATCATGACTTTTATCTTTTAGCTTACTTTTTTACATACATTTCCAAGCACTTTTTTCTGTATAAATTGTTGTTTTTGCATGTACATGTGCGGTCGTCGTCTTGCAAGCACAGTTTGGGTTGGATTTTGATGACTGACAGCTTCACGCCACTTCCCCATTAGTCTATCTCCATCTTTTTGTGTATTTCAAGGCTTTTATTTTCTGCAGTTAACTATGACTGAATTCCACTCTATATGTTCCATGTTGTTCTTGTTAATTGGCCATGTGGAGATAAATAAAGTTGGCTGAAATTGAATTGTATAAGCCTGCAGTGTTTATTTCAGATAGTCAAGGAGAATGTTGATAACAGGTGTTATCCAATAAATTAGAATGTATTTGACGCATTTGAAAACGTACCTCTTGGACATTTCTAATTAATGAAACAATATCATCCCGTTTCCCCCCCTCTTTCGAGTGTCTCCCTCGGGCGCTGCGGTCCTCACCTCTGTTCTGAACGGTTTCCTGGGTGCCACGGCCCTCTCCCTCTCCGTGACCGGGTCCACTCTGGGGGTGTAGTCTTTGGTCTGGTCCTTGGTCGGAGCTGCGGCTTTTGGCTGAATATAAACCGTACTCACTGTCACCGTTTCAATGTCACCATTTTCGCCTGCGCCTGGGGAATAAAAGAGAAGAATGAAGCTGTTTAGGAAGATTCAATTGATGCAAAACCTTATAAATGCGTCAAGGTTTGAAATTGGATCACTCTCCACAGGCGTTTCAAAGGACGACAAGGTTACTCGTTCACTATGTATTCTATAAGATAAGACCGAACTGATAAAAATGTGGCTTTGACTCGCTTAATCTCTTTGCTGTGTGAAATGATGAAGTTACAGTGCTATTAATATGATTATTATTGCTCAAAATCCCTAAAAAGTATGTATTCTTATTGCGAGCGTGTTCGCCTCTTCACAGATATGACCTGTAACTTGGTTTGGAGGAGTGAAGCGATTATTTTTGTTGTAAATTGAGACGTTTTCAATACATTTATAGCAGTATGAAGGTTGAAACGTGGTGACTGAAGGCTTCTAGATAGAGAATATTCACAAATAAAGTGTATTATTGATGAAAATTCTAAATAGTTTATTCTTTCTTTGACATTTTGGTTCATTAATGCCGTTAGTTTGTTATAAAAAGGTTTTTGTATGTGTTTTAGAGTGTGTATAGTCTAGATAACGCCAACTATGATTATTTTTTATAGTCGTCATGATTAGGGCTGAAAAATGTTGGAAAAAATATCAAACCGCGATTTTTCTGACAAGCATTGCGGTTAGATTTGCAATTGGTATTTTAATAGTAGGATTCTGTTCAAAGTCCACATTTTACACACGTTTGTTGAGGTCGAAACACCAGCTTTGGCGTGTTTCAGACATGATTAAAAACTATATTTGGTTGTTTGCAGTGGAAATAATGTTACTTAAATAATTACAGCCTGTGCAGATTTGCGAATTGCGACCATTCAAGTTCAATTGCAGTTTGATTGCGATACACGTCTTGCAGCCTTGGTCACGATTTGTCGATTAATTGTTGCAGCCCTAGTGGACATGTACAAGTAACATTAACAGGCCTGTACCCATTTTTTTTTTGCATGTAATGAAGTAAAATCTGTTTTGCCACAGCAGATAGAAAAGAAAGAATGAAACGTTACATTGTGCACATTTGCAGAACGGGGAACAGTCCAAAAGAAGTCACAGGCTGCGTCCGAATGTCCACACTTGCCCCCCTGACCCCTCATTCACTTCACTGCCCTTGCACTATTTAACTGACTCTGCAACGCACTCAACCACAGCGCGATTCGGACGCTGAGCTCACTACTTTCTCTTCCCCGCAGGTCACATGACACCGGCGTCCAAGTGAATATAGACATAGATTTCTGTAAAAAAAAAATTTAATTGGTCAAATCCGTCTGACGCACAAATGAATGGATTAATAGTCACCATACGAGTCATGGATCTCACATTCAACAACAAACGGACAGGATCATTCATTCAACGTTTTGCCTGTGATGGTGACTCAAGCTAAGGCTAGCGGCTAACACTAGCAACGTTATTGAAGAGCGTTTGTATTCATATTCTCGAGCGTTTGAACAGCTCTTCTGCTTCATTCAGCCGTGTTGTGTCCGGTTAAAGACTTGTCGCTGTTGTTTTTCCAACTCTCGTGATGCATTGTGGTCTATATTGACCTTGTCTAGTGACCGTCGCTGGACATTATTGTGGGAAATTTTGAGTGCACTAATTTTTCACCTGCTGGACATTCGGACAGCACTAAAAATGGCGTGGGCCCTGAATAGAGCCCTATGTAGGGAATAGTGTGGACATTTGGACGCAGCCAGAGATGTATCCTTCTCAGATCTCCAGCAGTCACGACTAAAGAAAAAGGGTCTGCTGGAAAAACTATGCACGATATTATTTTACTTTGGTGTTTAGTTTAGCTTGTAGGACTCAGAGCCGGCTTCATAACTAAATAAAAATGTTTTCGTGATCACTGCCCTCTCTCCCCTTACCTGCTCTGACCTCAGCAGAAGCACTTTTACAACTCATTCTAGAAGGTGGAGGTTTTTTTTATGGCTGGAGATGAGCTGTGAGGACGCGCTGAGGGCCACGGGAGGAGAGCGGAGGGGAAGAAATATGTAAAATATGCAGCTTGGCTCTGGGCTGTGTGTGTCTGTGTGTGTGTGTGTGTGTGTGTGTGTGTGTGTGTGTGTGTGTGTGTGAGGACCAGGAAATCTCACCTCAAATTGAGCCTCAGAGACAAGGATCGGCTTTAGTTCAAAGAATAAGTTCAAATGTTATACTCTGCAGAAGAGGAGAGAATAGTCTGGTCTGGACAAAGGCGGATTCATGGATGGAAATGTGGAACAAAATGTAGTTCTTTTATGACGCGTGTTAATAGAAAGTCTAATACACTCTCTTATTTCATGGTTAATATTTGACAGAGCTATAATGTGGCATGTGGTAACTAAGATAAGATGCGATAAGAGAAGCTTTATTTGTCCCACAGTGGGGAAATTACAATGTTGCCATGCACAGTTCAAGGAGAATTGATGCGTGCAATAAAACAAGATAAATAACACGCAAAATAGCAAAAACGTATCAGAAATTTTCTTTGGCTGGTAGGCTTTATTTGACAGGACCGTGCAGCGGGATGAGACTTGGGAAGGACATGCAGCGGCACACAGATTTATTTTTAGTTTTGCAATTTTATCAAGAAATGATATCGGACAAAATACAGCTTGTTTTAAATGTTTCCAAAATCTTTAAGTTCCACTGATGTTGACATTCTGACATCGATATTGGCAAGTATCTGTTACAGTACAAGCCACGAGAGCAAAACAAATACCATAATTATGAAATACAATGGTTCAAAGCTGTATTTTGCAGGAAAATATTTGGAATTCCCATTGATAAAATATCTGACTTTTGATAGCAACAAACCAGACACATGCCGTTTGTAAACACCTGCTTATCTGTATCAGGCTGCTGTCTAATCTGTGCACTTGTATCTGTGTACTTCTGTGTACTTGTATCTGTGTACTTCAAACTCACCAGAGCCAGAGCCGGAGTTGAAGTCGTCGTCGTCCTCGGGGTAAAACCCTCCTGACCCTGCGTCGTCCAGGTACAAGTCATCGGCCTGAGAAGTCTGAGCCGCCGATATCTGCGACACAGAACGGATGAAGACACATTTAGCACTTTGACATGTTAGCATTTCATTTTCCGCGCGACAACGCTGAATATCGACGGGCTAATGCGACGCCGTGAGCAACGCGATCAGGAAACAAGAGGATTCAGCTGATCCACAGGCCAGGTTTACTGCAAACTCCACGACACACACAGTCAAGTCTTTTATCCATATTTTGGCTCTCACTAACTGCTATTTTAGAAGTCGACAGTCAGCGATCATGTTTTTGATTCGTCGACTAGTCAAATGATTATTTCTACCGTATGTTGAGACTTTTTACATACATTATCAAACAAATAAACGTGGACATATGGCGGCTGAAGGCTTCTAGATAGAAAATATTCATAAATAAAGTGTATTATTGATATTTTGCTGTTATTAAGGCGAGGCACTACAGGTGAAACTATATATTTTTAATTTTTTGGTCAGTTTTCTCTCTCAGCACATTGGCTTTCATGTGGAAACGATAAAGTGACATGGTGCCCCTTTATGTACGACAGATCAAAATACTAAACTAAACCTACGGCGCTTAAAACTTGCTTTGTTTCGCCAAAAGTAAAGAACTCTTTACTTTCTAAACTTTCTAAAACATCCCTTTTGTTCGCCTGCACACGCAATTTACCCAAACAGAATTGTAAAAGTCAACGTTTTCACCACGCAAACACCCAAATCACCATCTCCGCTCCGAAAACATTTGCCGCCTTTGTTGGAAATGACACGTAAAATCTTGTAAATCATCACCTTGTAATCTGCAAAAACCACGTCTCATCACCGGGGCCTGTTATTTTGCATACACGACAATAACTACCATATCATCACGCGCCGGTTTATGGTCGGAGGTGCAGGGGGCTATTATCCAATCAGACGGGCAGGAGCATTGTTGCCGCGACGACCGGAGGAATGTTTGTGTTGGGGCTTGAAGAGCGAGGGAGAGAGCAGGATGAAAAGGAAGGGACTCGCTTTCTCTTGTTTGTTCAACGAGACTTTCTCACAGCAAGTAGATTGTTAAAAGTTTTAAAGTTTGACACGATTGAGATGTTCGTAAATATAAAGGGCAAGCTGAGCACTGTAAAAGTAGTTAATAAATTGATTTTGAGACATTATTAGGTCATTTCAAGTGGTAATATTTAGTATTCGTGTGGTTTTTGTTGGCTTTTGGTCACTTCGGGATTAGTATTTCACGTTATCTCCTCAAATAATGTCAACCTTCTGGGTAAAACGCTTTACAAACTGAGGTATTTGTGCGTTGGAGCGCCCTCTGCTGTCATCAGTGGGAGTGTACAGTGGGAAAATAAATAAACAGCGCCCTTTGGCGACGTGAATTCCAAGCAAAAAGAGACACGAGTTCTCTGCTTACTCAATCCGACCGCAGAACGAGTCCGGCGATGGGTCATGGCAGGGCTATTCAACTTAAGGCCAGATCAGGCCCACCAAATGATCTGATCCGGCCCACAACCCATCTTCCAAATATTATTATAATTCTTTTTTCTTGTTTTTGGTTTAATTCGGGGTTAGTACAAGTTTAAACCTGGTTTGCTGGTTAGTCCTTATTTAATTCTGCTTTAGACCTGGTTTGGACATGGTTTAGACCTGGTTTGATTCTGGGTTAGTCTTGGTTCCGACCTGTTTTGTAGCTTATCCGGCCCAGAGGCAACGAACCCCCGAGAAATCTGACCCTCAGAAAAATTAAGTTGAATAGCCCTGGTTTATTGGACTAGGGAAAATTCAAGTGTGATTTGTGAGCGCTTAGAGAAGACGACCTCGTAAACAGGATGAGACAAGCGTTGAATGAAGCAAAATTACACTCCACTATGTTTGATGTGACGTGGTCAAAAGAAAGCGTAATATGTGTCGAAATACGTTTGCGATAGCGACATAAGCACATCCAGAACACAATTTGGTCTACAGACAAGTCAACGTTGTCAAAAGTGAAGTAATGAATTGACAAGATGGATAATTTTCAAAGGCTTAGGACCTGTTTTGCCAATAGGTTTGAACTTGTCAGATTACAAATATATTAGGACGGAAACCAACAAAGGCGTCTGAATATAATAATATATATAATATATAGACAGAAAACATATTCGAAAAAGAATGAACGATGTTTTGAAATTTTAGCCATCATAGATAATAAAGTATAATGCAAATATCAAAAGTTTAGATAAAATCGTGAATGTTGTTTTGAAGATATGCTAAATCGAGTTTATCGTTTATAGTTAAAAATAAATTACAAAAAGAGCTGAATGATAATAAAAATGATGGGTATAAAGTGTAATTACTGTACTTAAGTGATTAATTTCACATTTGTCTGATGTTTTGTCGTCATTGTCGTTAAGTATATTGGACACGTGCAATTCTATATCATTCATTTTCATCAGTGAACATTCAGTAAACGTGAGCATTCATCGATAACCTCAGGTGCATTCGTTACAGATAATTTGGAGTGGTATTAACTGTAAAACAAAAAGCCAAAAAGAACCAACAATATCACAGGGACCTCACTTACAGGGTCCAACGAGAATCGGACCTTCAACTTCTTCAAAAACAACACATCTCTGTTAAAAAAAAAGAGCGCAAAAATAACGTTTGATTGCACTTTTGACTTTTTCTTGCAAGTCGACTGATAAAAGCAGCACTCCTCGAACGCTTTCCATAACAAAGAACCGGCAAAGGCTAAAAAGGCAAACATCAATGTGAAAAGAGCCGTCAGAACAATAGGAAACAACATCTCGCCTCTGTCTGTCGAAGAGAGGAAAATCACCCAGCCACAATGACATCAAAGCCTGAAAGCAAACTTTATTTTAACCTGTTTCGTCCAACGCAACGCGCCAACGGTCAGCGCAAAGGACCTCGGTTTACAAAAGAGCGAGCCAGGGCACGGATCGGAAAGTGACAAAGAGTCTAAAGAGATGGGGGCCACACAGAAGCCGGAGTTTAACGACGAGACGTTGGTTTTGATCGTACACGACGAGAGGTGACTGAGCGTTTTAACACGGGAGGAGCCAGCGTGCGACCGCGGGCATCGCTAACGACTGGCCGTGACGAAAGCGGAGAATACGGGGTAATTATCGCACTTTTACAGGGGGCTTCTGCCATGCCTGAGCAACTGTATGAACATGGGAGGATTTACCAAAGAACGACACAGAGAGCAGGTAAAAATCAATTAATGAAAACAAAAATGGCAAATGAGTGCCATCTTCTCCAGAGTCTGTCAAAAAGGTTATAATTTGGGTCCAGTTCATGATTGCCGGTGCTGTTTGACTCATAAATCTTTTTGTAACGACCTTTTTTTTTTTTTTTTCGGGCCCACCAGGAGTATGCTACAGAGGTATCCATTTATTGTGTCCATGGCAGGAGTTTTGAGGCCCAGATACATACATAATAGTTCTGAGATGGCGGTGTCTGTGGCGCTTTATTGATCTCAGTCCAGTATTTCTGAGCAGGAGGTCAGTCCCAGAACACATGATCATGATTTGCTTCCTGACTGCCACAGTTTCTCCAGCAGTTAGAATTTCCTTGTGAATAATGAGCATGTGTTACATATTTTTCAACATACTTTGAATACAATGACTTAAAAATGAATATATGTTGACAGAAAACATACTCCGCAAAGTAAAGAAGAGCAGCAAAATCTTTCAAATCTTTGTTAACAACAAATATTTCACATGTTTACCTTGTTTCCAATGCCTTTCATCTGAGTCTTTTAATCCCCACATGATCTGGACTCTTCACTCAGCCTGGAGGCTAACGTAATACATAAACCAAAGATTATTAACTTAAGCAGTCCACTTCAGACCCACGACTAATAAACAACTTTACGGAAGCAGACAATATTAATAATGAGATTAGACTGCAGACTGTAAGAATGCAGTCTGAACAAAACAAGGTCAACAAGGCCGACTGTCTCTGGAGTCCAGGTCGGTTTTAAGGGCAATGTTGACTGGATTTTAAGACTTCCGACCTGTATTTGTCCCTGATTGTGCTCCAAGTCGCTTTGTGTCGTGAGAGTACTTCCAGTCTTTCGCAATAAAACAAAAGATCGGACAGAAATAGAACCAAAAGTGCCAGTTTAGGGGTCATACATGAGTAATAATACACTTTTACACGCAATATCGAGCTGTATTTGAGTCGTTTTGACAACGTTTTGAAAAGGTAATGATTGAAACAAGTTAGAAACATATTTAAATGATCTCAGTCAATGAAGGGAAATCAATAAGTCAAGTCAAAACTACTCAAATTACGATTAATATCCTGCATTAAAGTGAACGTGTGCTCATAATGTAAAATGAAAGAAATGCATAACCAAATGTGCTCACATAAAACAAACAAAATAAATAAATAAATAAGTTTTTACCGGTTTTAAAAATAACAATGAACTCGACACCACAAAGAGTTTATTTTTAAAAAGTCACTGGAGACTTGTAGTTTAGTCTTTGTAAAGTCATGTTTTAAGAAGTATTCTACTGCGATCAAACTATCATTCCATCCATTGTTTCCATGGATAATATCTGTAGAAAATGGTAACAAAAATAAAAACACAATATCTGTTTTTGCATTTGAATTTTTCCAATATTGATCTGCTTTTTTACTTCACAATCTGGCAACAAGGAGTGAATATATGATCATGTTAACGCGACAAAACGATGTGTTCAAATCAGTATCGACAGTGGTTTCCATGTGTTTGTATTGCGGTTTGTTTCACCAAAATGTGGACAAACTATAAACGTTAACACACAGAATTGGAGTGAGAATAAAAGTTCCAGCACGGCTTTAGTTACCGTCCAGGAATGTGACCTTTATTTAACCAGGAAAGTCCCTCAGTGTATCTTTTACCAGGGGGTCCGGCCCCGAGGGTTTCACATTGTCTGTTTTGATGAGAAACTAGAGCCAGAGGGGACCCAAAGCTGACCACCGCTGACCATTTAAAGCTCCTGTACCAGACGTTTGTTTCTTCTATTTCAGGAAAATGCCGTTTATACCACCGTGAGTCCAAAACCATGCACTATCTTTAATTACAAATGGTGTTTTCGTGGACCCAATTGCGTATTTTCTCGTGAGAATTGTGAGTTCAAATTCAATTTTGAGAAGAAATATTGACAAAATAATTTAATAGACGAAATAATAATACAGAAAATTGAGACGAAATATACTCAATACTGATTTTGATGCCACAATAATCATTTTTAAAGGTTTAGATCAAGGTTTTAGATGACAAATCAATGGTTATTTCTTTGTTAATCATTATAAAGCTCAAGATCATTGTAAAACTGATCAGGAAAGGTCACATTTTGTATATTCTTTTACGTATTTTTTACCGATACTTGCTCAAATGAGTTCGATACTAGTTTTAGCATTGATTAGTTTCTGAATTTTGACCCGAGCCTCGTCCAATCCTTAAACTGCCACTTCATCCCAACCTTGTTTATATTCTGTTTTCATGTTTTCCAGTTATTAAATTTGGTTCTGTCGGCACTGAAATGACAATAAAGCTGATTTATTACACGTCTTGCACAAGTCCACGGGCCCTTCCTGATTGGCCCTTTAAGTCCAGTTCTGCCCTTTAACAAGCCGTTCTCCCACAAACGACCGCTTGTGCAGCAGCCGATGGACTCCATGGAACGACGGATGCAGAAAAGGAGCAGAAAAGGGGCAAAAAAAGGAGCAGAAAAGCAGCAGAAACCTCCGGCAGGAACAGGCCAAGCTCTCATTATGATGTCGCAGTGTGCTTTCGCGCGGATCCTAATGAACTCATGAAGCTGTGGGAGGCGGAGAGCGCTGACGCTGTCGAAGTTAAAGGACTGGGGTCGATACTGTACTTTGATTCTTTGGTGTTACTCGGAGGGAGAGAACAAAAGTATATGTTTACTTCTTATGTATACATGGCGAGTGAGATGTGATACAAATGGACCTTCTTAAAACCAGAAGAATACGCTTGTTTTAGGCAAAAATGTCCATGAAATAAGTGAAATTATCAGATGTTTTGTCGAGATTTAAGTGAATAATTCTCGGTTAGATTTATGAAATTGGCACAAAATGTAGTTATTTCACAGACTTTGTACTAAATGTGACATAAACACTGGACAATTTTCTTTCATGAGTTTTTCAGGCATCATTGCGTGTTTAGTTCTTTCTGTGTGTGTGTCATGTTCTGTATTTTATGTGTAGTTTAAAAATGTAAAAAGTGAAGAAAACAAAAAGATAAGTAGGATGCGGTCGCGATTACTTGAAACTAGTGACAATTGCTAATGCCAGTGCAATTACTTCAACAAACTACAACTAACTCTACAGCAATTACACATAAAAAAAAAAAACAATAATGTGTATTAACAAAAGGGAAAAACAGTCATTTACATGTTAAAATTGGGATATTTTAATTTAGTTTATGGCTTAAATACTAAATACTTTCTATAATTACATCTTCTGTCAAGCTGTGACGCTACAAACCACTTTACTGCCACTTTTATTTTCAAGATTAGCTTCTTTATTTCTCACTTTTCTCGCTTTCATCATTTACATTTAGCAATAATCGGTTGAGGTAACAAGGGGATTAAAGACTTTACACAATTTTGCAAGAGCATTCAGTGAGAAAAACAAACAGGCAAATCACAATAATCATTTCAAAATGGCCCAGAAATGTCTGTGTTTCAAGTTGCTGTTTATCCACGTCATTTCTCACCATTCATAAGATGACATTTTGTTTGGATTAGTCAAGATTATTTGTGTTAAATCAATATTTGTGATGATTAAAGTCAAAATATAATCCTCAAAACTAAATAATCAATTTTAGAAGCAAATTTTCCTACAAAAAATATGGCTGCAACAAGTTAATCGATTAATCGCAACTAGTCAATCATTGAAAAAATTGTCAACTGTTTTAGTAATTGATAATTGGTCTATACAAAACATGAGCTGAGAGAAAAGAAGTTTTATGACTCAAATTGAGCCGCAATTGCATGAAAATGACACGGAAAATGTGTAAATGTTGTGAAACATGATATTGTCAAATCATAAAAACATTTACACAATTAAGAGACATTTAAGAACAAATAAAGACAGAGTTCACAGATAAAAGACATGTTTTGGAGGATTCTCTTTTTTAAACACTCTAAAATCCTCAAACAACTTCACTTCAGCTTCATCTGGGTCAAATTTTGTAAAAAAAAAAGAAAATTGAAAAAAAATAAGAATAATCGCTAGACAAATCAATTAGCAAAATGATCTCCAAAAAAAGCAAATCTAAAAGTAAAGCGCATTTTCCTTTTTTTTCCTCTGGCCGTTTAATTCTCATTAACTTGAGACTTGATTTCGTAAAGCTGGTCACAAACTACAGGAAGTATAAACCATTAGACAATGTGAATGAACGAAAATCAAAGATGTCACTGCAGTTTCGCCAAACAATCGTGAATTCAAATCATGACGTATCTTCTCACAATAATCGTAACAGTAAAATCTGACACGCTGAGTCAATGTTGCTAATTTGCCGTCACTCCGAAACTGATGGATATAATTATATTGTCGACTGTGGGTGAAAAAGAACTCGATGAAGCCATAAAATGAGAGCAAAAGACGCACAAAGAGAAACAGAGGAGAAGAAAAAACAGTACAATAGCGTGTTGCCGCGGGGTTCGAGCCGCTAAAAGCCGCTAAAAGCCGTCTTCCTGTCTGTAAGTGGGACAGCGCACGTCTGTCACTGCAGAGCTACAAATCTCCTGCTCCTCTTTTCAACGAGGCGCTTCTCGGAATGAGACGACGCCAAACAGAGCGATCTCGAGGCGCGCTTTCAGGCCCGGCGTTTCTGATGTTGACACTCGAAACGCACGCGCTCGACACAACAAATATTAGCTCGTCGCGCAAGGACCCGGAGAAAAGGGGGGGAGAGAGAAATGAAGGTGAGAAATAAACCCACGGAGGCTCAAGGGAAAACGGGAGAAAAACTGAAATCTATATCGAGCAATCGCGGGGAACAGACGACAGGGAAAGATACAGAAAAAGCATTTTGCTCTTTGGAAAATGGTGGATTGTGTAAAAACTGTGTTACATTTGGAAGAAAATTCAACAGCTTTTGTGAAATTAAAGGCGCACTGCGTGACTTTTCTGCATCTTTCCATGGAGATGTTGTGGTTTTTCCTGTTACGTTCCACGGTACGTCGTTAGACTTAGCTGTGTTTCTATAGCTCATAAAATACTCCGAAAACATGCCTTCTCACTAGTGGTGCCAGATATATACGTTTAACGCCACATTGCGGAACATTACAGGCAAAGCTAGCCCACCTCCATGAAGAAAAGCAACCGGCAGAACCCTTTCACTTGAGCGCACACAACTTCACTGGATTGATAAACAGTTAGATAGATGTTTAGTGAGGAACAAATCAAACGATGATGATTTTGCATCTGCCAGTGAAATGATACATCTGATATTATAATATATTAATTTGAAAGGACGTCATAACGTGCCCTCTTTAGCTTTGGAACATTGTTTATTATTTAGATTCTCAATTCACAAATATTGGAAGACACATGCTCTCACGATTAAGGGCAGGACTAATATCATAACTGAAAAGATAACTTCTGGACTCAACTTGAAACAGACAAATTTAACAAACAATGGACAAAATGGGACTGTGATTTTGGATCCAAATACGCTTTAGGCTTCTTTTTTTGGATGCCAACCTATTATTCCTTTACTTACCTTGTGTTCTCTCTAGTCCTGCTCATTTTATTCATTTATTATTATTATGATGATTAATGATTATTATGATTATGATTATGAATTTTAATAAAAATTAAAAAAATAATTTTATTATTATCATTTAGTATTATTAATGTATTTATTTTTATGTTCTAATAAAAAAATATAATTTAAAAAAAGGAAGATAAATAAATAAACAAAACTAAGATAATTATTTCATCTTCCGTGATTAAAGGCGCACTGCGTGACTTTTCTGACTGAGGGTGTGTCTCCGGCGTGTCTCCATGGAGATCTTATTGCCTGTTTCCTAGGAAAGTTCCACAGTGTTTGTTTACTGCTTGGAAAAAACGCGCATTCTTACTGTGACCGTGGCCGGGTGGTGCCAGATAAGTTCATCTCCATGGAGACAAGCATATGGGAGGCACAAAAGTACATAGTGCATCTTTAACTTGAGCAAAAAATACAACCTTACTGGTCTGATTAACTAAATTGGAACTAAAATATCGGTGGAGTATTTTGCATCATGAAAACACCTACAATAAATCAGTTTTTATTGTGAAAATGAAAGGGCATTATTATTATTATTATTATTATTATTATTATTATTATTATTATTATTATTATTATTATTATTATCATTATCATTATCATTTTCATTATTATTATTATTGTTGTTGTTATTGTTATTAGTATCATCATCATCATCATCATCATCATTATTATTATTATTATTATTATTGTTGTTGTTATTGTTATTATTATTATCATTATTGTTATTATTGTTGTTGTTGTTGTTATTGTTATTATTATTATTATTATTATTATCATCATTATTATTATTATTATTATCATCATTATCATTATTATTATCATCATTATTATTATTATTAGTATTGTTGTTGTTATTGTTGTTATTATTATTATTATTGTTATCATTATTATTGAGTATTATGATTATGATGATGATGATTATTATTATGATTATTATTATTAGTTTGAATTAAAATCACATGAATAATAACGGACAGCTCACACGTCATTCGGTTTTCTTGAGCAAAAGGCGAGAAGTGAAGACCATGGCACTGTACAATTGTTCTTAATATTCACGATCAACACATTGGTTTGTGATTATAATCCCACCCCTTTCTGATATTAAAATAGCAAAATGTGTGTTTATTTTCACTCTACAATAAACAGATCTGTGTGCTTGTATAACAGAATAATATCCACATTTTATTTTATTTTTTTTGTGTCTCTATAACAGAAACTAAATGATTAATTTCCTGGATCTTATCGCCACACAACAATAAAGCCATAAACACAAACGGCAGATAAGACGTGATGAAAGATTAGGCTTCAAACGGCTGAGAGATGGAACAGTTCACTTGCATCCAGATCACACAATAAACGTAAGGAACCAACGATGCAACTGTCAATTCAACTGGAGAATTACCCGATTTTCAGTGGAATTTATTTCCCTAAAACATAAATAACATGTAACAAAATCGATCCAAGTGTGTAATGTAACTTATTTTTCCGTGAAGTGACGCTTATTATGTCAAGTTATGGACTCAATCATTTTATCTCCGGTTTGGAGCTGATACTCGAAACCTGAGTCTGCATTAGTGCCGTTTCATTAAAGGTGATTATTTATAAGGGGGAAGATTGAACGGCGACGCGCGGCAAATGTAAAGAAATGCGTTCTCGTCGCTCGGCGCGGAGATGAGAATCGGTACAGTTGACATTGCAGGTGACATTTTAATTTGTCCCGACACTCGCTGATGACAAAAGCGTCTCTGTTCTGAGGTGTGACAGGAAAGAGCGCCGCGAGTCGTAAATGTGGGCGAGAGTGAAAGCAATAAAGGAAACACGAACCGATGCCAAAGATAAAGTAAAATGCTAAAGAAAACGAACTGTCTCTTCCGCTTTCTAACATACACGGCTTGAGTATGAACCAATATGATCAGAAATGAAATACTTCTTTGGATGCAGTATGTTTTGATGGTGAAAATGTATTTAAAAACACATTTAAAAAAGGACAGATTTGAACCTTTTTTGCATAGTTGTAGAAAGGTTTTGATCTTTAACGGGACGAGCATAAAGAAACTGATATTATTTTGTGTTGTTTTGTGGTATAGAAATGTTTTGTATTACATTAGGATTAAACCAGGACTAAACCAAGACTAAACCAGGATTAAAAGAGGACTAAACCAAGATTAAACCAGGACAAAAACCGGCTGCCGTATCATGAGTTTGATTCCTGACTATTTGCTGCATGTCCTCCGTTCTCTCTCATCCCCCATTTCATTCTCATCTGTCCTGTCCAGTAAAGCCTACGGGCAAAAACCCTTTAAAAAACTAAACTAAACCAGGATTAAACCAGGACTAAAACAGTATTAAACCAGGATTAAACCAAGACTAAAACAGTATTAAACCAGGATTAAACCAAGACTAAACCAAGACTAAACCAAGGGTAAAGCAGCCCGAAATCAGGACTAAACCTAACATTAAACTGGAACAAAAACCAAGACTGGAGCAGGATTCAACCAGGATTAAACCAAAGGTAAACCAAGACTAAAGCAGCACTAAAGCAGGGCAAGACCCCAACAAGAAACTACAGTTATTTTGTGAAAATAAATGACATTGTTGTTGTTTAAAAATCGTGTTTTATCCTGTAGATATTGGAATTGATGCCGAGTATCTTTTTCCTTCGTACTGTACTTCGTATTGTATCGACAGTTGGACTTTTTTCAGAATCGTGTATAAAGAGTCGGTAGTTGAGTTGTAAGTAATACCTTATTAGTATCTAGTATCAAAACTAGATACTAATAAGGACCAAATTTGACCTTTTCTGAACAGTTTGAGAAATGATCTTAAACTGTGTGAACTAGACCACATGTTAAAATGAGATAAAGTCATTATTTGTGCTGAATATTATAGTTTCTTGTATGAAAATGTTGCTTTTTTTCAAACTCAGTACCTCAGAGCAGTAACTGTGTAAAAAATAATCTATAAAAACACCAATCGATCATTAGTTTGTGGCGGTATTAGCAGTAAATAAGTGTTCATTCGTTTATATTATTGTACAGCGTTTAGACTTGGCCAAACTTTCTTCATCCACAGGGAAATGACTTCTTCCTGAAGTGTTTGCGTTCTCCGGACTGCGGTCTTTGAACCCACTCAGCAGGTTTTACAGGCCTCAGCGGGATCATAATAAGGAACTAATTGATCGTCTTTAAACCACGGGCCGGGCGAGCGAGGGTGGGAGTACAGGGGGGGAAGAGGGAGAGAGAGCGGGGGTCTGTTTCCTGCAGGAAGTGGACACAAATCAGACTCGAAACCTCTAAGAACGGGACAGGAGAGGGCTGTAAAGAAGGACTAAAACTGGACTGAAGCAGAACTTTATTAGCAATAAACCAGGACTAACACAAGACTCAAGCAAAACTAAACCAGGACTAAAGCCAAGACTAAACCAGGACTATAACGGGTCTAAAACGAGACAAAAAACAGGACTAAAACAAGACTAAAGCCAAGATTAAATGGGACTAAAACTGGACTAAAGCACTAGGAATAAACCAGGACTGAAACTGGACTAAAACCAAGATTAAACCAAGACTAAACCAGGACTAACACAAGACTCAATGCAAACTAAACCCGGACTAGAGCCAAGTTTAAACCAGGACAAAAACAGGTCTAAAACAAGACTAAACCCAGACTAAAACCAAGATTAAACCAAGACTAAAACTGGATTAAACCAAAGATTAAACCAGGACTAAACCAGGACTAAAGCAAGACTAAACCCGGACTAAAACCAAGATTAAACCATATCTAAAACAGGTATAAAACAAGACGAAACCGGCACTAAAACAGGTCTGAAGCAAGATTATACCAGGACTAAAACAAGACTAAACCCAAGATTAAACGAGAACCAAGCAAAGACTAAAACAAGACTAAGCCCAAGATTAAACCAGGACTAAACTAAAACTAAAGCAGGAAAAAAAAAAAAGAACTAAGTGATTTCAGGAAAAAGCTTTCATTTTTCTTTCCCCTGCAAATGTACAGTGAAATAATAAAAAAATCTAAAAATGTCATAGCTCAAACTTTAACTTCTCCTTTGCTTTTTGTCATGTCAATTTCAAAATGCCAAAGATGCAACAAAATCAAAAGCAAGACAGACTGATAAACCTCTCTTCCTTGCACCTGCCGTGCCTTTTGAAATCGCTAAACACCACTTTTCAAACGCGTCAAACGTTACAGAAAACCACTCACGAATCCCTGCGAACACATCACACACTTTCACCACAGCTTTAACATAAATTTACACTCATTTTTATATTAAGAAAACCGACCAAATCAAACGTCTTTTTGCAGGTTCAAATGGAGGGTAGGAGATGTCACATTTAAATCAGAGTTGCAATTTTCATGGTTAAAATTAGGGCCGACATACAATATCACAAACGTAAGGTGCAAATAGCAAAATAATAAGTCTGCTGACCCTGTTTAGACCTCTTTGTGTGTCTTCTCTCAAACGTAACTGCTCCTGGACATGCTTGAAACAGATCCTTATTATAAAAACGTAAATCTAGTCATAATTAAGATATTTCCCCCTTCATGAGCGCGTGCAGGTCCGACTTTGGTTCCGTTGAAAGCGCGAGGTGCACAGATTTGCCCCGTCTCCTTTTCCAAAACAAGCGTGGATCGGTCGGAGCGCAGAGGCATTCGAAACACTCCTCTGGACGTGAGCCTCTGTGGGAAGTGCGTGTGCGTGTGCGTGTGTGTGTGTGTGTGAGAGGGGGCGTGTCACATGGCGTCTGTCTACCACCACTGGCACATTTTTACATAACTGTACACTTCCACAGCCAATCCTCCTTATACTGTTAAACCTGCTTATCCCATTGAGAAAACGTGTGCAGTTTTTCGGACGGCTGCAAAGGTTAAATCCAAATCAATCCACTTTATTTGTACATTTTCATCAACAAAAGTGCTTCCAAAGTGCTTCAAAATGCACGTAAAAATACATACAATATAAAAAACGCTCTTTCTCTCCGCTTGTCACCAATTAAGCAGAACTCATAATCAAATAAGATTAAATGTATTGATGAGTAAAAAAGGTAAAAAAATTAGAATTTTGTCTCATGGTGATGTTCCACAATATTAAGGTTGTCTATCTTGCATTCATTCAATTTCTGGTATTTTAATTGCTCAAAAATCCCTGAAAAATATGTATTCTTAACTGTGAGCGGGATCGCCTCGCCCGCAGATCTGAGCCTAGGGGTGTCAGCTGCTTGTCTCCATGGAGATACGACAGGTTTAATAAAATATAGTATCACAAGCAAAAGCAATAACATGTAAAACATTTGGTTTGGCGCATGTAGTTTATAATTATGTAAAAAGAGAAAAAGAGCAAAGGAGAAAGTAGTAGTTTTATTTTAAAAGTAGTTCCATGATGTAATGGTGAAGTTGTCAAGGTTACTGTAGGTTATGGTGTGCTCTTTTGTCTCTGTGAGGGACATTTGCTGCAGGTGAAACTGTCAGGAGTCCATTGTTGTCACTTTTATCTGGATTCAGTGTCCTACAGCCGTCATTTAAAGGACACGGTGGTGGAGATCTTCTGTGCTGTTTGTGAGTCCAGAAATCCTCACCAGACTCAAATCACGACCATTACAAACTGCAACGCTGACACGCTTTTGTTTACCTCCCTTTACAATTCGCTCTGCTGCCAGTAGATGGAGTTGTAACACTAATCCTGACCAGGGACGCCCCACAGAAATGTATTTTTATTTTACGAGATGCAAAGCGAAGGTCTTCACGAGCATACAAAACAAATAATGCACAATATGTGCTCATTTCGACAGTACATCTTAGGCAAGGCAAGGCAAGTTTATTTGTAGAGGCACAATTCGTACACAAGGCAATTCAAGTGCTTCAACACAACAGGAAAAAATGCATTAAAATCACAAAGACATGGCAGAAATCACAATCTTAGTTAAGACATAAAAGAGAAGAGTGCAAAGAAAAGCATTTTCAGTCAAATATGCACAGCCAAACAAACAGTTTTTAGTTTAGGTTTGAACACTTGCCAGAGTAGCGGCCTGTCTCACATCCTCAGGAAGACTGTTCCAGATTTTTAGCTGCATAAAACTGAAACGCACATTCCCCATGTTTAGTCCTGACTCTGGGCACCAGCAGGAGGCCGGTCCCTGAGGTCCTCAGAGTCCGAGATGGTTCATATGGCACTAACATGTCCGAGATGTACTTTGGTGCCAGGCCATGGAGAGACTTGTATACAAGCAGAGCTGCTTTGAAGTCTATTCTCTGAGCCACAGGGAGCCAGTGCAGAGACCTGAGCACAGGACTAATGTGATCGTACTTCCTGGTTCTAGTCAGGACCCGAGCAGCGCGGTTCTGGATGTACTGCAGCTGTTTTACAGCTCGTTTGGAGAGGCAGTGAGCAGGCCGTTACAGTAGTCTAATCTACTAGAGACAAACGCATGGATAAGTCTCTCCAGGTCTGGTTTAGACACTATACTTTTTGATTTTGGCAATGTTTTTAGATGGTAAAAGCTGCTGATGGATTGACTGACGTGGCTGTTAAATTTAAATCTGAGTCGCATTTTACCCCAAGATTTCTAACTTGATGTGTAGGTTTTAGAGCGATAGACTCTGGAGGTGACAGTTAACAATTTCTTTTGTTTCTGTGGGCCAAAGACGATGATTTCAGTCTTGTCTGAGTTCAGCTGGAGAAAGTTGTTTTGCATCCACACACTGATCTGTTGGATGCAGTGACAGAGTGAATCCACTGGTCCATATTCACTGCCGTCAGTGAAACATAGATCTGAGTGTCCTCTGCGTAATTGTGATAGGACACATTCTCGAGCTGCGTATCAACTGACCTAACGGCAGCATGTAGAGTTGAACAGAAGGGGTCCCAGGATTGACCCTTGGGGCACCCCACAGGTCAGGGGCATCTGGTCTGAGACACAGTTACCAATTTCGATAAAGAATTTCCTGTCTTCCAGATAGGACTTTAACCAGTTTAGAGCAGTGCCAAGTGATGCCCACCCAGTCCTCTAGTCCTTGTAAAAGTATCCCATGATCGACAGTGTCAAAAGCAGCACTCAGATCTAACAGAATTAAGACTGAGGCTTTGCCCGCGTCAGTGTTCAGGTGGATGTCATTTGTCACTTGACAAGAGCAGTCTCAGTGCTGTGATGAGGTCTAAACCTGACTGGAAAACATCAAATGAGTTGTTTATTAAGAGGAAATCAGTGAGCTGTTGAAACAACCTTTTCAAGGACTTTCCCAAAATGGCAGATTAGAGATGGGCCGGTAATTACTCAGTACTGCGGCATCAAGACTGCTCTTCTTTAGGAGAGGCTTTTATGACCGAGTTTTCAAAGACATTGGAATGTTCCAGATTGAAGCGACATGTTAACTATTTGAGTGAGTGGTGCTAACAACTGTTCAGCACAGACTTTAGAAATTCTGGTGGGTACACATCGAGGCGGATGTAGATAAACTCAGATGTAGTTGGCCGGCCAACTACATCACTTAATGTGATGTAGTTGGCCGAGTTTCAAAGTAGTTTCAGTTCAAATCTGCGCCAATCTGGACTGTTTCCTTGCATGTACAAAGTAAGATTTAGTGTCTGTCCAGGTCAGGCTTCCTGCAAGGAAAACATATGGCTTTTTAAAATACGGCCTGTTCATACGTTTAAATGCCTTTTCGCAGCTGCTTCCGGTTCCTCCTGTTCCTCCGTACGATGATGGAGGAGCACAACCTGAAACCTTAAGCTCCTGAAAACTCTCCAGAGCTCCTCAAAAGCACAAACGCACCTCGGATTCGTAAAACTATGTCTTTAAAGTGGAAACCTGAACAGGCTTCGGCGTGTTCCGCTGCGGTGGACTGGCTCAGCATCAGATCAGCAAATACTCCTCTGTTTTTACTGAATCAGACTCCTGTTTTTTACTGAATCAGACTTTCTACGAGACAGGCAGCGATATAGAAAATACTTCTGTTCAGTTAATGCCCAGAAAAAGTAGGAAAAAACGCATAGCAGTGTCTTTATAATACTAATCAGCTAAATGAGACTTCAATATCAATTATACTGCAAGTCATTACCACAGTTTGTTTTGTGTTTTTTTACTCTTAAGTTGTCAAAGAAAACTTTAATTGAATTAGTGGGAGATTTATATTAGCAATATACTTCAAATCTGTACTTAAAATGAAACGTAGAGACATTTGGAATCACTAATAGCTTCAACAAATGGACTAAAAACGGCAAAATATCTTGAGGACCTCTGAGTTTGCTGAATTAGTAGGTCAAATTCGGGGGGAATGTTTACACACATGGACGAACAGTCGTAATTATTACAATTTGCCCGAGGTCCCGAGGTAAACTGTCCAAAGAGGGCTATGAATGGGACATGGAGAGTTCTGAATTGCTCATATCTCTCTCATCTGTCACTGGGACAACGCGTGACTCTGCATCCGGGTCTCGGTCAATAAAACTACCAACTACTTCCTCCCTGCACCACGGCGACCAAACAGGAACTAACTTTATTGTTTCCAAAAAAAAAAAGGAAAACAGACCAGGAGAGCGAGAGTATCTGAGAGAGAGAGAGAGAGAAACCTGTCCTGAAGCCGCTCCGTTTGCTCCATTTTGATACAGTAAAAATGCATGAAACTCAATAAAATGATGGAAAACAACAACAACAAAACACAATTGTTATATTTATTTGTATTGAGTATCTTTGATTTGTCGTAGAGTCAATCTCAGTGTCCATTTTCTTGACAATCCCGCTCCAAATCCTGAAGAAGTGTCAATGATAAAGTCCTATTGTTCGTAAATGACCGTTTATGGAGCGTTTTATTCAGTTTGACAGTTTTCTTGAATAATAACAATGTATTTTCCTGCACTTCGAGGAATGGGTTGCAGATCAGAATTATTTTTATTTGACACAAAGAGGAAATTCTTTGACGGTTTTCATTTTTTCAGCTCAGATTTCTTTTGTTTTATTAGCGAATGAGAAATGCTTCATCAAATCTGACCCAAATCAAAAAGGCCAGTGGAAAAACAGGGCCACATTTTGACCCACGAGCTGTAAAAAGGTGGTAGACATGTCAAATATTTGTTTTGGAGAATTTTGCTAAATTTAGTATCTTCTATAGGTAAAAACAGATAAAAGTCGAGGAAAGATTTAATAAAAGAGGAATAAATTTAAAATAAAACAAATTTGCTGTGTGTTTTTTTTTTTAAAAGATAGATATCTCAGCACTTTATTGACACTTTATATACATTTAACCTCAGTCACGGCTCGTTTCAGCACATTTCTGACGGGATATTCAGTCAATATCACCCAGCCTTATAATCTTCTTGACAAACTTGAGAACTTTAACCTCAATCAAAAACAGGAAAGATGTATGTTTTGACAACAACAAAAAAAGGATACGGTTTCTTTAAATCTCGTCCAGATTTCAACACACAACTGACTCCTCTTTGTTTCAGTGGAGTGTCTTTCAAGAAAACCTGATTAGACTGAATGTAAACTAACCCCGCTGTTGGACCACGTCTCCTCGCTTTTTCTGCCAAAACTCATAACAGCGCGGCCTCCTTCGGCTCCGGCCTGACTCGATCGGGGGAACTTACCTCACGACTTCGGCATCTCGCATCCACGGTCCCTATCTCCCTTTTTAAAATTCCACCAAAACGTCAAAAATAAATAAATAAGAAAAATCCCTCGTTTCCAGTCCAAGAATCGAGGGAAACTCCGTCTTTGTCGACGTTGTAACTTTAGACAGTGGGAAACAAGCTTCACTTCGAGGCAAAGGCGGAGAAAAAAAACACGACGGAGCCCCCGGGACAAGAGTAACACGAGTCGAATGTTCTATCTCCAAAACAGCAATAACCCCGAGACATCGTAAATACTCGATTACAAACTGTGCAAAAGAGAGCCAATTTCACCCCGGCGACGTGGATGTGTTTATCACGGCGTTTCACAGCTTCGGCAGATGCTAAACGACGAGGCTGCGGCAGAAATGTGTTACGATCAGGCGTCGGTCCGTCAACTTTCTCCAGTGGTGACGGCAGCGGACGTGTTTCGAATGGTTCGGGAGGAAGGGAAACGGCCGTTACGCCTGATGCCCTTCCAATATGATAGAGGTCTGGGGGTCATAACTACATCATCCGTAACGCCAAATCACTCTTCTTCAAGTCAAATCTGCTTCAATTTGATGATTTCATTAATTATCATACTCTAATACTAATGTTTGAAATAAATACATGATCTTGCACTGTCCTTTTTCTGTCGGCAAGAGGAGGGCTGCAAATCGAGGGGTAAAATTCATTAAACAGGCGAACAATGGACAAAATGGGACAGAATTAATAAACGAGTGTACAATTGTTTCGTCTCTTTCGAATACGAATCAATAGTCATTTTTTAAAAGGAATTATTTAAACTATAAGTCCTAAAAACATTTAATAGGACAAAGTTTGACCTTTCCTGATCATTAGAACGGTTTTGATCTGCAACAGAAATAAATCATTTATTTGTTTATGTTCATATACAGCATGTAGTGAATTACACATCAGAGAGAAAAATAAATAAATAAGAAATAAATCCAGAAATACTATTCAATTTACAGTATCTCAAAAAGGGAAGTGGGGAGAAGTATAAACTAGTAAAGGAGCAAAAAGTGTTGTTGTTTTTGTTGTTGTTGTTGTTTGTCGACGTCATAATTATTGTGGCAGTTTGTTGAAATTAAATGTTGAATAGCAATTTGGTGCATAATCTCATTTTTCTTTTACTTAAAAGCATCAAGAGTAAAGAGGAGTGACTGTAATCTAATTTTCTACACAGATTAAAACCATTTAATTTAGATTTCACTGACGTTTGCCTCGTGAAAATCGTCTTTTTTTTTTCATAATCAACCGAAAGCAGAACGTAGCGTCTTTTCAGTATAAAACAAGACTAGTGTTCATTTAATCGTAGTCAGGCCGCTTATGTAGCAGACAGAATTACCTCAAGCCTCTTCGTCACGCACGGGGGTTTTAATCGGTGGGCACTTCTTCACTGCTCATTCAGATGTTTAAAGAGCCCCTTCACTCCAGGTTTAAGTTTACGTGCAGTACAAGACCACACTGCGGGTCCAAACTAACTCACGCATTTGTTTCTCTCTTTTCAGTGTCAAGAAAGGCGCTGACGAATAATTATTAACAGCGCCAGTCCGTGATAAGTGCTGGAAATGTATTGCTGTTTCAAACTACGATGCGTTAAAGTGACACCAAACGTACGGAGTAATAAGACATACTTAAAACGGTGGTATTCTGACATGTTCGATAGCAAGTTGTCGGTTTAGCAACACAATTCAACTGCCAGAATGTCGGTAAATTATGTTATAAGAAATGTACAAAATACAGCTTTACAACGGTTCTCCAGCTGTGGTGAGCAAGCTCCTTCCGATTGTTCGCGGATTCCTCTGCACTTCTGATATTTGTTCAATTTCAAGCCGTTTAATCAAAATTTTGTCCTACTTTCGGTTGCTCTTTGTTTACAACTGGTAAAGCAATTGTGTAGTCCTATTTAAGACCTGGTTTAGTTCTCTTAAGACTTCAAATAGATCTGCTCTGGACTGTTTTCTTAAAGTGTGCTTGGTGTGGAAAGTTTGAGAAACACTGCAGTATTGTCTATGTAACAGGAAATATAGAATCAACACATCTGAGCAAATGATCAATTAAAATGGCAAATGTATATTTCCCCACCTTGAATGTTGGTTCATCTGCTCATCGTATTGACTGATTGACTGTTTCATTGTTTGATTTTCTAATTTTCTGTTGGTCAAATCAACATTTTTGTAAAACCCTGCAAGGCTGTGATTTTGGGCTACTGAATTTCATTTCATTGAACCTCAAGCTAAACCACAACAATTTCCGCTATGCATTGTGGGACAAACTTTTGTACTGATTCTCAGGTAACAAAATGAAAGTCAATAGTGCTTGATTTGGAAAAAAATACTATTTTTCTGACAAGTTTTAAGAATGTGATTAGATCAGCGATATGTTTGTTAATAGGACTCTGTTCAAAATACTGAAATATGAACAAATGACAAACTATCAAAAGACTCCCATGCATTTCAGAACATGTTTGTACAGATCTAAACTACCGTACAGTTTTTCGACATAATAAGACGTTGTTTGCGGACTAAATTACGGTTCTTCCAAAGAATTGCGGTCTTTGCGCTTTGCTAATTGCGTCCATTCAAGCTGCGGTTTTGACTCGCTTGCGATATCACTTTGCACCCCTGATCTCCCGGCTCAGAAATGTCAAGGCTCTGTGCACCTTTTCCCCGTCCACTCACTACAGCCCACCCCGGGGCACACAAAGCAGAGCCTGTTCCCTCCTCTCGGCTGCACAGATGGGATCGACTCTTAACTCTGAGTATCCATCTCGCTTCTCTTTCACTCGCGCTCTGTTTTGCTTGCGCTCCCAGGCCATGCTGTTTCATTGAGACAGGGATAACTCGCTCTCACATATGTCTAAATATATAAACGCATTAGACACATATCTCTGTACAGCGGAGGGCAAGTGTTACGTTGCAGTCTGAACGATGGGAACACTTACAGTCTTTTCTAAACATACGCCAAATTCAACCTGTGAAGTATTTCTCCATTCGTTCTTCAATTTCAGGCATTTCCTTGGCAATAAACGAAAGAGAATAATACTGTCAATCATCTGCCTCGGCTTCTAATGTTGTCATGTTACAATAAAAAGGCTTGATACGCAATACTGATTTTGATATGGCTACGATACACAACAGAAATGGTTCGTTTTCAACACAAATCTAAAAGTAGTTTCTTCAAGATTAAGCATTCTGTATTATTTAAGAAAGTTTAGTCAACTTTTTACGTATTTCCACACCGCATCAAATGTTTATAGTTTAAGAATTGATTTGTGTCTTGAAATCTTCATCAGCTTTGGGCGGCGGGGTGTGACAATATTCAATTTTAGCGTAACTATTACTGAGAAAAGAAGCATCACAATTGAACAATTCTTCACAATTATTGACAAAATGACGAAAACAAACAGGAAAATCCTTCATGTTCTTCCATTGCTCTTATGTGACTCTTTAGCGTTCAAAATCGTTCAAAAGATAGTGAACATTAAAGGTGCAACAGCCAGAGAGAAAAAAAAACATCACTTTACATTTAGGTTTACTTTTTGAAATATAGATTGACTATGGAAAAGCAATGCTGACCACTATAGCCCCTGACCGAAATCTTTACTGAGGCATATACAGTAAATCTGAACTTCAAGGGGAATACTATTTAAACTTAATCAATTAGACAGTCATTCTACTAAACACATAAAAAATAAGTGGGAAAGAAAAGGTAATTTTGTTTTGACATATGAAGTATGGGAACACATGCATGCATCTCAATGGAAGACAACAAAATCACATGTTTGGGAAGAATTCTGTCGGAAAAATGTGTCTGAGTGACATTAACAAAGCATTCCAGACAGTTATTGACATCAGTATCCAACTTGAATACAGAAAAAATCATTTGGGCCTCAAAACTCCTGCCATAGACACTGTGAATGGATACCTCTGGGACATCCAGGGAAAAAGGCCGTCATAAAGAAATGGACGGCACAAACTGCACCAAATATTAAGGACTGGGCCGACATTGTGAAGAAAAAAAAATTCAATTCGGACTTAATTTAAAAAGTGACTCATTTGAAGGACTTTGGAACAAATGGGACACTTATTTTAGACAAAAAAAAGTGCCATAATTTTCTTTTGATGCCTTTCACTGCCTTTTGTCTTAACGTATTGGTTTATTTTCTTGCTCTCTCTGAAAAAGAAGAATAAATTACCTTTTTTTCCCCTTCTAAACTTGTCACACAGCTTCCATCTCTTTTCTTCTCACTTTGGATACACTGAAGTGAGTGTTCAAACGCGCTCAGAAACATCATTAAAACTACAATAAAACCGGTTTTATTGAACAATCTTCTGAATTAAATCTAATCTACATGCTACCACTCCAATCTTTTGAAAGTTGTATGTTACGTCGCGCTCTGCTGATGAAGTCTCTAGTTACATCTGGTCTGAGGCGACAGCGCTGTGGTGTCCGCCGGCCCTTGAACACGCCACGGTTCAGAGTCATTTCTGCTGCACAGTGAGTGTAAAAGTGGAGCCCTGACACTAATTCTAACACACTGTCAGAGAGAAGCTTTAATGAACCTGCCAAGTGCCAACATGAGATACTGTACGGAGAAGGTACATGTCTAGGTCACAGGGTAAATGCAGTATATACACATAAAGACTCGTACATTATTGTGAGGACTGCACGATTTTGGAAACAAATCTAAATACAACTTTTCAGACGATTGCGATCAGCTGTGCAATGGATTCTGAAAGCGTCACGACTGAAATATGAACTGACGAACTAATACAAGAATCCAATTAATTTCAGGGCACGTTTGTAGAAGTTTAAACTACAGGTTCAACAAGACTTTTCTATCAAATGACAGGTTATTTGTTTTTTTTTAATGATCATATAATTTAATTTAATGATCATATAAATATAAATAAATATCTACAAAAGGCAAGGTAATTCAATGGCATTTCCAAGTAAAAATAAGATTAATAAAGCACAGACGAACTAAATTAATGATTAAATGTCTGCCTTTTCCATTTAATCGTTTAATGATGATCTAAAACAAATCACAAGGATTTTGTAATGATTAGTTCAAAATATATGTTAATTTAACATGACATATTTAAACGTGAAAACGTGACATCACATAATTAAATTGGGTCAACATTTTCGAGCTGTCAATATTGGGTTTGTTGGGATTTACAAATAAACTAAAATCATATGAAAACCCTTGATTCTACAATTAGAACAGCTTTATGATTCTTATTTGATATTTAAAAACATGTGTACTATTAGTGGTGTGCTGAAATATCACAATATAGATACAACATAATTTGTTGACATGGTAATAATATCATGGGCTGAGTATTTTTGGGAATATTTTACAAATGTATTTTGTGACAGTGCTTCCAATTTGATGCTTCTTTAGAGAAAAGTAAACTCGTTTTTGCAAGACATTGAACACATTCACTGTTTTCATGCTTAAAATGGGTGTATTTCATATTTAGTTTGTGCAAGTCGAGGTTTAACCGAGAACTACTGTTATTACCGTGACATTATGGTATTGTGAGCCATGTATCGTGTATCGTAGAGTAAGCCATCTTTTTTCAGTGGTCGTTGGTTGTTATTTTGGTTTGACTTCATGCACCTCTGCTCGACTGTGACTCTTTCACTCCTTCATCGTGTCAACAATAACACACAGATACAGTAATGACGCGAACAGCTCAGTGGCCGCTCTCGTCCTCGCTCTCAAACGCAAGGACAGAAATAGCAACAGCGCGTCCCTCCGACAAACCGACTGTACCTCCATCAGAGCCGGCGACACGTGAGCGCGCTGCCTTTCAACAAACGGCCAAGAACAGGCCGAGCGGACGGTTGTTAGGGAAGCAACTGAGAGGCCACGGCTTCAGAGACGCTAGGAGCATACCATCAAAAAGACATGTTCTGGTGATTCTTTAGGGGGGGGGAATATGTTATTGTTGATTTTTCTATGCTATTATCTTGTTTTAATCACACTGACTTCCAACCAAAACCACTCTTCAGCATACAGGATTTACATTTAAAAATACTATTCAATTCGACCGAGTTAGAGGCCATGTTCTTCTGGTTGGGAAACAGTAGATCTTCAGACTAAAATTGAAATCCTAAAAAATAAGTTCAATACTCAATACTTCAACTTCAATGTGAAAAATAACAAAACACTTTTTAATAAACCTAAACTAATATCGAGGTCTATAGCCAATCCCGGGAGTTTTTTAAGCAGAGTTCAGACTTGGGACGAAGACAAATGGCACTGATTAAGACTGTATTGTTTATGTTCAGTACCGTAAATTAGTAGGTTATTTAAAAGGGTCAGAACAGAGAGTATTGCGCCTCGTTTAAATAGTGACCGATGCCATGTCCATAGGCCATCAAGCCACAGGCTAAACTGCAGACCTGGTCCCTGACATTAAACAGACAAATTCATATTGAAAACCATTTGTATTTATTTCATTGATCAGTCAGTGTTGTCACGAGACCACAATGATACTAAAAATACACTTTTTTGTGTCAATGTTTTTGACAATTTCAGCACAAAATGATAATAATTTAATTATTAAAAAAACACTGTGGTCTTTTACTAGTTCTGATAAAGCTCAAGATAATTTTGTCCTAATTTTTTAATGTGTTTTTTTTTTTTCTTTTTGGAAACCTTAAAAAATTTATAATAGTTTTGGTATCAGTTAGTATATGATTTTCGATCATTTTTGACAACAATATTTCAAAACTAGACTCAATAGTCTATGCCAATTTCAGTACCACAATGATCACAATCCTTTTTAGACAATTTAATGTAATTTTCTACAAAAAAACCTCAGTAGTTTATTTTTTATACTATTTTTTTTATTTATATTTAACTATGTGTGTGGTCTTATTCTAGTTCTGATATTTGTCATTCTAAACTATTCAGGAAATGACTAAATGTATGTGAATTGATTCAGTAGTTTCTCAAATCAGTAACTAGTTTCAGTACTCGTTTAACCTCTGGATATCGATACGTTTGACCACTCTACGGTCAATACGGGGGGAAAAATAACGTATATAATATTATATATATATATATGTCAGCACATGGCTCCTATTTCCACCACTGAATGCTCTCCGTTGCTATACACTTGTACAATCTTGCTGTCATTTCCCCACAGCCATGATCACCTGAGCCCCTCGCCGTCCACCTTTGTCCTGTAGCTCACTGCCCTTTGCTCACCACACGCCGCTGCAGTAACGTGACATATCTCAAGCCTATAATTAGTCTTTGTGGATTTGTTCCGCGGTGCCTGTGCATGCTTCTGCAGCTCCACTTTGTTCTCAAACTTCACAGATGATAAAACGCCGCATTGAAATCGCGCCGTCAGAACACGTCCATATAATGTCTTTAGATGTGCAGGCTTTGGGCCGCTGTTTGCTTTAACGCGCCCTGTGAATGTTGGCCATGAAGGAGCATTGTAAGCGTTTCGGCCGTAATCGTTTCAACAATGGCACGCACATGGGTTCAACACAAGAGGTGATTTTATGTTGCTAATTGACCATGTGCTCCAGACTCTATAGAGCTCAAACTAATCGTCTCAAACCAGGCATGTAAACACTGGTAATTCGTGCATATGTGTTGTTTTCGGTTAGTTTCTACTTTTAGAAAACTAGGTATTCACATGTAAAAAGCATAGAATAACCTCCCAATGTACTCCGAGATCCTTAAAACCCCAGTACAATAACTAGTCAGCTATTACACATTTAGGCTGACTAAAGCCTTTACGATTTTGGGAAGCTTGCGATGAACGATTTCTGATTGTGGGGAAAATGTTGAGTTGTGGCAGGGACAAAACTCAACTTAAAACCATGGAATTTTGGTCACAGAGTTAGCCCTCCTCTCGCTGTGTCCACGATCAATCTCTGTCAAGCATGTGACCAAAAGTAAACGCAAGCGCTCCTCAAAGTAACAGGAGAAGAGCTCTGTCATATCTCCCCATTTCTCGTCAGCGTTTCAGTTTTCTGCTGCTAAAATCT
This sequence comes from Chaenogobius annularis, assembly GCA_015082035.1. Classification (NCBI taxonomy): domain Eukaryota; kingdom Metazoa; phylum Chordata; class Actinopteri; order Gobiiformes; family Gobiidae; genus Chaenogobius; species Chaenogobius annularis. Next base: position 27,730 of record BJKM01001015.1, on the reverse strand, counting down.
GCTACAGTCTTCCTGAAGATGTGAGACAGGCCTCTGACAGTGTTCAAATCTAGACAAATCAAGTTCTGTTTAGCTGTGCATATGACTGAAAGCTGCTACCTGCGTTCTTCTCTGTGCGTACAACCTTACATTCCCAACATCTTGTAGTGTGACATCCATAAATAAATCTTATAAGACGACACTGTGCAGTGGCCCATTGACCGATTCATCGACTCAGTGAAAGACGTACAGCTCTAGTCTGTTCTCATGTGAACCACCCAAGCAAAATACATCATTCTTGGAGTTTGCTGGTTCTACAACAAAAACATATTTTCCATTCAAGGTCACCGCAGAATATCATCTGTCAATGTTGTATCATTTATATTTAGAATAGGCATTGCTCTTGCTTCCACTACCAATGCTATATCCCTTTTTACAGTTCTTCCAAATGTATAAATGTATATGTATATAGTATTGCATGTGTCAACTGCCTTTTGATACATACCAGTTCCACAATATGCCACTTGTCCACGCCCACTTGACCTCAGGAACATGGCTGAAACGCTTTGGTCCCAGATTTCCCACACAGAGACTCCATAGATCTGCATTAGCCGAGCTCCATGTCCAGTGTGTGCAGTGCTTAGTGTCACCGCACACGTCTCGCGCTCTGCATTTCACTGACACTTTGTCGATTCGAGGCCTGGTTCTCATCAGAGTGGACCTTTAAGAGTGCGGCGCTGCTTCTGCTACAGCGCGTTACCCAATCCCCCGGGCCAGGTGCGGGCACAGGACTGAACCAAAGAGCATACAGAACAGGACTGAGCCAAAGAACTGGACTGAACCAAAGAACATACAGAGCAGGACTGAGCCAAAGAACTGGACTGAACCAAAGAACATACAGAACAGGACTGAACCGAAGAGAACATACAGAACAGGACTGAACCAAAGAACATACAGAACAGGACTGAACCAAAGAGAACATACAGAACAGGACTGAACCAAAGAACATACAGAACAGGACTGAACCAAAGAGTACAGAACAGGACTGAACCAAAGAACATACAGAACAGGACTGAACCAAAGAGTATAGAACAGGACTGACAGGATGAACCAAAGAAACATACAGACAGGACTGAACGACAGAAACCTACGACAGGACTGAACGAAAAGAGTCACGACAGGCAACAGACAAGAACACTGAACCAAAGATATACGAACAGGACTGAACCAAAGAACTACAGAACAGGACTGAACCAAGAGAAATACAGAACAGGACTGAACACAAAGAGTATAGAAAGGACTGAACCCAAGAACATCAGAACAGGTGAACCAAAGGAGTAAAGAACAGGAACGAACTCCAAAGAATATACAGAACAGGACTGAACCAAAGAGTAATGACAGATACAAAAAACAGCAAGACTGAACCAAAGAACATACAGAACAGGAACTGAACCAAAGAGTACAGAACAGGACTGAACCAAATGAGACATACAGAAAGAGACAGAGTATTGAGACGCGACAGAAGACAATACAGAAAGTACTGAATCAAAGGATAAACAATTAACCAAGATAACAGGATGAACCAGCACAAAGACGGCTTAGACAAGAACATAAGAACAGGACTGAACCAAAGAGTAACAGAACAGATTTTTTCTGTAACAAAGGCTACAGACAAGAATCACTGAAAAGAATCGAAAGGACTGAACCAAAGAGTACAGAACAGGACTGAACCAAGAGACATGAACAGCGAACAGAGAACTTGAAAGACTGAACAAAGAACATCAAGGACTGAACCAAGAAGAGCTTAACCAAGAACTGAGACTGAACAGCAAAGGAACACACATGAAGAGTCAGACAAGTAAACAATGGACTGAACCAAGGTACCTGAACCAGACAAGGACAGGACTAGTTAGGTGGCGACTACAACAGGATCTGATGGCATTCTATTGATACTATTGTGAATGTTCTTTTGAGGCTATATTGAGCATATCATTACAGTAAAACGCATTACAGAATTAGCTGATTTAAAATAAAAATGAAAAACTATTATGTTGTAAACTGTCAATAAGTGTATGAGGCGATATCGCAGCACTTTATGCACTTGACAGACATTTTACGTTTGTCGCTGATTATTAAACCTCAGCTAATTATGTTTTAACAGTTTTCAGTTGGATATTGTCTGACTATCGTTATTGGGATACTCAAAGAAAAATATTGATGCATTCATTTTTGTCCTATATGTCATAACACTGGTACTAAAACTGGGACCCAAACATGGAACTAAACCTTTGACTAGACCAGGACTAAAAATAAGGACTACAACAGGACCAAAGTGTGAACACATTCAACTAATCGTGTCTAATCGACTAGAACAAAATAATCAGTTGTATTTTGATAATCATATACAAACTCTTGAACACATATGAAAAGACCTTTTTATGACAAAGACATCAAATATATCAAATCAAATCATGTCCAAAATGGAAGCAATAAAACACTATTTGTAAATATTATTGTTCTAGAAGCCTTGAGTCACCATATTTCAACCTTCATTTGGTTGATAATGGTTTTAAAAATAAGAAATAATCATTTGTCAAGTATAATCGGGAAAAATAATCTCTGAGTCATTAGTGGAAGCCCTAGAGAACATAACCAGAACTAGACTAAACTAGAACCAGGGCTAAAGCAGGACTTAAGGAATAAACAAGGACTTAACAGGGCTGGGCAGGACCATATCAGGACCAAACCAGGTTCAAACCAGGACCTGAATCACCAACACAAACAAACAAACAAACAAACAAACCAAGAAAAGTGGACAAAACCAACAGGAACCAACCAGGTCTTAACCAGGTCTAAAATACTTCATAAACCCAACAAAGTGGAAGCCCTAGAGAACATAACCAGAACTAGACTAAACTAGAACCAGGGCTAAAGCAGGACTTAAGGAATAAACAAGGACTTAACAGGGCCGGGCAGGACTATATCAGGACCAAACCAGGTTCAAACCAGGACCTGAATCACCAACACAAACAAACAAACCAAGAAAAGTGGACAAAACCAACAGGAACCAAACCAGGTCTTAACCAGGTCTAAAATACTTCATAGACCCGACAAAGGCTGCGACATTCTCTCTCAGGTTTTATCGATGGGTTTTGATTCTATTTCTGAACAGAGCCAAGTGTCAGCGCTGAGAGACGCATCATTAACGACACTGGAACACGACCGCTTCGGAGCGCGCAGGGGTCAAAATTCACCTCGTGTCATCCGCACCAAATAAAACTCAGCCAAGAGATAAAGACCGTCTGCGAAGAGCGCAACGAGGACGGAGCCAGGGAAGGAGAATACGGTAAAAACTTTATGAACATCTGAGGGTCTAGGTCGAATTGTTGGAGTCATTTGGAGAAAGAAGACTAGGGCTGAACAATTTCGCACGAAAAATATCGACTTGTGATTTTTCTGACACGTTTTATGATTAGATTTGTGATTTATGCTTCCCCGGTGCTATCTAAACGAGCCCAGGAGCTTTAACATTCGAGAAAACGCTGGAAGATGAACTGACAACCGAGTCAGCAGTTTTGTTCCGTTTTTTTTAACATAAAAGACAGGATGTTTTGTTGCTTTCGGAGGAATTTGAGTCACTCAAATTATTGCTTTGCTTATTTGCTGTCTTAGCAATTTACTGATTGCAACTGCTCGAATTGTGACTTTTGATTGCTCAAGAAGAAACAGAATCCGATAAATAATTATTGCCATTGTCAGTGAGCAAAATTTCACATAAACTAGGAAAGTAAAAGTAAATAAAATACAAATTACGATACCAAAAAAGCCAGGTGTAAAATGATTAGTTCTTGCAGTGACTTTGTTAAACGGATAAAGTGTATTTTGTTTTGTTTTCCTGTACGATGTTCCAACAAAAACATCTTCTTTACGATATATTATCAAACATTCAGAACAGAACCCACTCATACATATTTATTTTCCTTAAGCCCCCGTGGTTTCTCTCACGGGTTTCGGCCGCTGTACGTCTCGGTTCAATCATCATGAGGTGGCACATTCCTCCTTTCGCGATGCCAGTCTCGGAGAACGGCCAGCGCTGACAAACGGGCCTTTATCACCTGCACCGGCCGACTGTGAGGAGGAGGGGCGCGAGGGGGGGGGTTGAGCTCGGCCAATCGGGGCAGAGCACCGGCCGAATTCATGCCACGCACGCCTTCCCCTTTAAGAGGATTTGGACTCAAACCAGAGGGTCAACACTGGATCCACACCGGGCGGTTGAGAGGCCACGATGAGACAAAGCAGAGCAGTTTGACTGGTACGGCAAGAAATCTATCAAAACTGAATATAGGGTTTGTTTGTGACATTTAAAGAAGATGCGTCACCCACAAAACTGGTTCTTTGGGCTCTCAAATCTACCTCAACAAAGTGGCAACCGTTCAAGTTCACTGTCAAAATACAGTCGTACAACCGCTTTTACTCAAACCAGCCAAGCCCTTCAAGATACAGCACTATATTGTGGCAAATAAAATGACTCAATGTCCGTAAATTGTACAATTCTTATTTGGAATGCCTATGGAAATGGGTTTGTTTATGATTTTATGTTGGAGGCAACAAAGCGTATTCTGCTAAATTGTCTTTTAGAGCTTTAAACCCTGTTCTTACATTGTTCCATCATCAAAAACATACCTGGAGTAGCATTTAGCTTAATTTACGTTAGGTGGATGGATCCTGGTTAGAAAGTCCTCTCCCTCCAACAGTCATAAACACCCCTCGATGCCTGACGTTTTCTCATTCTATGAAGTGGCTCTGAGATGCTTCCCATCTCATCACGATCAGTACAACTGTGTGCTCCCTTGCATTTCTATGAGAACTGTCCAGTTGTTTTTTTATTAGCCTGTTGTACATGGCATGCCAAACTAAAGGTACTCAAGAGCATGTTTAAAGGCTAATAACAAAACAAATAATGCATCATATTTGTCTTTTAAGATTGAATTCAGTCCAAGTACCACGTAAGAAAATATTTGGCACTTTGAGTACCACCAAATGTAAAACTATTCTAGATGTGAAGCTATGGCAACAAGACGTATCGTTTTTCTACAACAGAGTCCAGATGACGACAACTGAATCTTTTTTCTACAATGGAACACTCCCGGACAAATGGGAGTTACACCGATATGGCAACGAGGGGTCTAAAATAGGATTGCCACCTTTGCTTTATTAATGAATTGCTTTATTAGTTCTTAACCATGACAAGCCCGAAGTAGTAAATACAAAAATAAAGATTAAATAGACTTTATCCACTGGGCTCGACAATATGACTTCTTCTGAAGTCTGAACTCTGTCTGAAGACATCGTGATCTCGATTAAAAGACGATTAGTGCACAGGCCTAATTATTACGTATGCTAATTATGATATAAAATAAAACAGATTTCTTAAAAGTTGAATCAAACCCACGACACTTGCCACGCCCTTTAACCACTGCACCGCCGGCGGAGATTATTTACCAATTATTTACCGAGAGACGACTGACAGCAAAGGGCAAAAACATTTGAGCCCGGATCCATAAAAACTCACGAGGCTAATGCTAATCGGTTGACGGGGGATTGACAGTGAAAGAGAGAGTGTCCGCGGTGCGCGTTTGAGCCGGACAAACAGACGGGCAGAGGAGCGGGCAGAGGAGCGGCAGAGGAGCGGGCAGAGAGGGCAGAGGAGCGGGCAGAGGAGCGGGCAGAGGAGCGGGCAGAGGAGCGGGCAGAGGAGCGGGCAGAGGAGCGGCAGAGGAGCGCGCAGAGGAGCGGGCAGAGAGCGGGCAGAGGAGCGCGCAGGTGGTGAACTTTGATCCTATTATCACAACCTAATCCCGTGGCGTTTGCGCGGCACAACTGCGGGGGGGGGGGGGGGGGGGGGGGGGGGGACTTCACGTGGGAACCTCGCGTCACTTGCGGAAACTAAATCGAGTCCCCAAGAGGTAAATCCTTTATTGTTATTTCAGCGACGTGATTTCAAGTTCAGATCAGGTTTAGGCGAGTAATGACTCATTCAGGTTAAGATCGGGCACCAGGAAATGAATGCAAGTCAATGGCATGTCCACAAGAAGCATGGAAACCCAACGTGTGTGTGTGTGTGTGTGTGTGTGTGGGGGCGTCTGTGGGTGGGTGTGTTATTGTTGTGGTGCTGACATTTACTGAGGCAAAGCGCTGTCAAACTGTAACAACCGGAGAGTTCAAACTGAGACGACAAAAAATACACCGTTTGCGTCAAAACTGCGTCGCTTTTCTTAAATTATAGCCTATTCTATTCTAAATCACGGTCATTTTTCAAGTTCAAGTAAGGTCAATTAAATCTATTTTAATCAATAATCAACCTGAATCAAATCCCACCTTTCATTCATTCCAATATCACGACAACAGCTTAACAAAACTTGATGAACGGCACAAATTCATCTTTCAATATGGCATCTTCTGTGTTCATTCTCTCCTTACTTCTTTTTTCTTTTTTTCTTTTTACTAATGACGTATTGGTGCCAGAGTGTGATTAAAACACTTTATACGACGTGCACTGATTAAGTTGCCAGGGACATCAATAAATCTGAACAAAAACATACAGAAGTTTGCATAAGTCCGTGTTCTTGTAATATGTAGCGGCTAAACAGAAGGAGGGAATAATCTTGCAGCTAAAACACGCTATAAAGTGGATCGATTGGTGTGAAATGTCCAATGTTCATGTGACCAACATGTGGCCAACAATGCCCTGACTCCATGTGCGGCCCGAAAACGGCTTTGGAGTCTGTGCAGAAGTTATTTTCTCTGGAGGTCGACAGCACTATGTTCACTAATACGACCGGAAGGAGGATTACGTCGTATGGCGGCGCTCAGAGGGGCTTCCGGAATAAAGGGAATATAACCTTTGAACTCTAAAGTGAAGAAGCTCTTTCTGTGTTGTTTCTTTTCCTCTCTGTGCTGCCCCCTTTACTTTTGTCTCTGGTTTCCCTCCCTCCTGAGAGCAGATGCAGTTTCTTATCCTCTGTTTTGTCTCGTTTCCTTTCCTCTACTCTCTGTTCTCCCTGGTTTCCTTTCCTCCCTGGTTTCCTTTCCTCTCTTTTCGCCCTTGTATCCTTTCCCCCCTGGTTTCCTCTCCTCTCTGTTCTTCTTCGTTTCCTTTCCTCTCCTCTCTGTTCTCCCTGGTTTCCTTCCCCCCTGACAGCTGATGCAGTTTCTTATCCTCTGTTTGCTCTCATTTTCATTTCCTTTCCTCCCTAGTTTCCTCTCCTCTCTGTTCTCCCTGGTTTCCCCTCCTCTCTGTTCTCTTTCCTTTCCTTTCCTCTCCTCTCTGTTCTCCTTTTGTATCCTTTCTCTCGCCTGGTTTCCCCTCCCCTCTGTTCTCCCTTGTATCCTTCCCTCCCTGGTTTCCCCTCCTCTCTGTTCTCTTTCCTTTCCTTCCTCTCCTCTCTGTTCTCCCTTGTATCCTTCCCTCCGAGTGTTTCCCCTCCTTTCTGTTCTCTTTCCTTCCCTCTCCTCTCTGTTCTCCTTATATCCTTTCCTCCGAGGTTTCCCCTCCTTTCTGTTTCTCCTTTCCCTTCCTCCTCCTCTCTGTTCTCCCTTGTATCCTTCCCTCCCTGGTATTCCCTCCTCTCTGTTCTCTTTCCTTTCCTTTCCTTTCCTCTCCTCTCTGTTCTCCCTCGTATCCTTTCCCTCTCGTTCCTCCCTGGTTTCCTTCCCCCCCTGACAGCTGATGCAGTCCAGTGTCTTCCTCTCACACGTACAGTCCACAGAGCGCTGCCGCCTGACAAACTCCAGATCTTCTCCGATGTGTGACTAGAGTTACCCTCCTCTGACATGACTTTTATTAATAGTCCTCTTGCCTTACAGTCTGGAGCAGTGTTTAAAGTTTAAATTAGTGCCTGATGTCCCACAGAAACTGCACTTCATGGAGCCATTAAATCATAACACAACTCAAACTAGATTCCGTATCAATAATGAATGATGTTAGTGCTCGTTAAAGGTGCTCAGAAGCATATCGATGGTTTGTTGATGACGCGCAAAGACACAGTAAAGTGCTGTATTGATTAGAAGATCAAAGCTTCATTGCTGCTCCGTTGTGTTACTGCTGCCAGCTTGCTCGGTCATTTGGACAGTGAATAACAAGTCACATGTCAGCTGTGGGATAATTAATACCAATACATCTTAATTACACAAACCTAATCCTTTTGTTTCCAAGATTGTGAACTTTGCTTCCTAACATTGCTTGATTCATATTGTATCCAAGGAATGCTTTAATAAATCATAACAACAATGTTCTTTTTTTTAAGACAATAGACTGTAATTTTCCACTCAAAATAACAGTACTTTCTTTGTGTTGCCATGTGGTTTTATACTAGTTCTGATGAAGCTCAAGAGCCTCCTAAAACGGTTCAGGACAGGTCAAATATTGTCTTGTTTATGCGGTTTTTATGTATCAATACTTGTTCAAATGAGTATCTAGTTTGGATCCCAGTTTCAGTATTGATTAGTATATGATTTCCGATACTTTTGACAACCATATACAATGTCATCTTACAATAGCGCTGGGCAATAAATCAAATCACTTATACTACAATTAATGTTGTTCTGAAGATATTAAACATGTAAATATCTGGTATATTAGATTATATTATACGATGATGCAACAAGAGCTGATTAAAAATAACAATGGAACAAACTTAAAAGGACTGTACATTAGCTTTGCTCCAGTACAAAAACACTGTAAAAGCAGCTATTGAGATGAAAATGAGACCTCTGTATGCTGTCTGCACGTTATTACGGAGCATTTTTATCAGCCGCAAACCAGGAAGTAACTCTGGCGCGCTGTTAGCGTGCTAGTTTGTTGTTAGCATTACCGTGACACTCCGCTCTGGCCTCTGAAAGCTGTGAAAAGCGATTATAAACTCAACACGGTGAACGATTAAGACGCTAGGAAAGTGAGGAATAAGTTTGGAACAGTTTTTATAAAGTAACTAGTTCTGTTTTTTTGCAATTTTAAAGACCAATTAACTTGGTGTTGGGCTTCTATTGCTGATAAAAAATACATAACTGGGACCATGTCTGACCTGAAACGTTATAGAGTGGGTTTGATTGTGTCAGAACTTGTAATATTAAAGAACATGGCGACATTAAAGAAACCATTTTGTGTTGAAAATTACATTCTGTTATGAATTGTTATTTGTGGTATCGAGTATTGAGCATTATCCTCCTCAGTATTGTGACGAAGCTGACAGTTAAAGCTCAACTAAGACACGTTTTAGTACATTTTTATTGCCAAATTATATCTTCTGAACATTGTTAATTATTCAAAGAAATATATTCGTTTTGGTCACCGCAAACAAACAGTCATTTCTAATCTAAAACACAGTGCAGGAGGCCACGGAGAGCATTTATTCTTATCATGGAGTTCGTTTCTGCTGTGTCTAAATTGACCCGTGATTCATTTTGGAAAAGTACTTGAAAAATGAAGAGCCAACAACAATCAAGTCATCAATAAAAAGCTGCGAACGAGGTCAAGAACAGGACTTCTGAGTCATTTACAAAACAGAAGCTGGCGAACTTCTGAGTGACGCCAAAGCTGGATTCTTTTGCAGAATGTGAGCTGTCAAAAGTTAAAATGTGTTCGATTTTTTGCCAAGGTTTCCTCCAAAAAGAAGAAAAACGGACGATATATTTTGACATCGCTTGTAAAGAGAGTTGTTTTGTTTAGAACGGGCTTATCTCTGACAGAATCATCTCTTTCCTGTCACCAACATTCTGCCGTTTCACAAAGACCTGTCTGTGTCACTTTCCGAGCTGTGGGTCTGAGCCTCCGTAAACAAGACAAGCAAAACCGCCACTTTCGCGGGGAAAACGTAAGCGTCTTAGCGAGGCGATAATTAAGAGCTCGGGATTGCAGCAAACAGCAGATGTCGCGACTGTGTTTAGTAAATGGGAGCAAAGGGTGTGAACCCAGCTTTTTCTGTTAAGCGCCACACGATGACTTCATAATTGTATCTTTTAATGAAGTTTGCAAAACACACACTGAGAAACCCAGAAAGATAAACGTTTGTGGTGTACGGCTGCAGTAATTATGAACTTGAACAATCACCAACTGAAATAACCCCTGATTATTTTAATATGTTTCACAGTACGACGTTAAAGACAAGTAACAGGTCGGATCTGCGTGGAGGCAAACCCGCTCACTGAAAGAATGCATGGTTTAAATGAATACATCTGTGAGCAAATAAATGCAAGATACTAGGAATGTGTAACGCCATACTGTGAAACATTCAAGATAAAAAATTAACATCACCATAGAGACAAGCAGAAGAGAAGTTACAATTAGAGCTGGTTGCTTGGTTAAGGAAGGACATTTTCCATATTCCATAAAAATAAATGTTTGCTTGCTTGGCTGTGGTAAGAAATGAGCATAAGGCCAATCATTTAATTTAAAATGTGTTCCTGAAACGTTATAAACCGCTATGTTAGAGCTGGGTGATGTGCCAAAAAGAATAAATTAAATAAATTAAATAAATTAAATAAATTAAATAAATTAAATAAATTAAATAAATTAAATAAATTAAATAAATTAAATAAATTAAATAAATTAAATAAATTAAATAAATTAAATAAATACATTTTGGAATTCTGCTGAATTAGAATATGTACATCTATAATTAAAACGGTTAAAAATTTGCTGAAAAGGAGACAGAAAGTAATATTTTTGTACTTTTGGGGTTCATTTTATGGCCCATGTACATTTCGCGAGACACTTGAACCTCAACCAAGACATTTAAAGACACATTTTGCACATTTAAAACATAATTACTGAATCACAATGTGTCGATATGACCAAAACGGCTAATTATTACAGGAATGAGATCCATTTTTTGCCATATTTCTCAGCCCTACGCACAGTTATTGAAACTTTTTGCAGAATTTTAAGTTGTACATGTTTGTTTTTCTTACCACGTCGTCATGAACATTAATTACCACAGAGTTGCTTAGCCTCCGTCGTGCCTCTTAGCTCTTAATGTTTGATTTCTAGTAAATAAAATGAATGCAAAATCCACTTCTGGCAACCACAGCAAACTTTGAAGTAAAACGATGATCATTGACGATTAGAAATGACCCAATCTTGATTCAAATGCTATTCGTTTCTCAGTCACAATTTAGTCCTGGTATAGATGTTTGTTGGAGTCGAGAAAACGCGCAATGTCAAGACAACTTGATATAATTTGAGTTGATGCGTTTCATGAAGTGACAGATGACACTGAGACAAATCTGCGGTGTGATATTTAAAGTGCATTAAGCCTCTGCCGCTCCTTCACACCGTCATTATAAGCTCACGTACACACTCGACATTAAAGAGCAGCACTAAAGAGGGGCATTAATGTGCAATTACATGAGTCAGACAGGCCCACGCTGAAGCCTTTACACAGGGACATCTCAGATCTGAAACCTGCAACAAGAAACACCAGCTGAGTATCTCTTACAGACCCTTTAAAAGTTTGGAAACAAATCCCTTCTAAAATCCAGACTGGAGGAGAAACAAAGGGAATTAACCTCAGATTATAACAAAATATGAACATTTTCTATTGTATTTTGCTCAATTTGTTTATGTAACAGAAGATTATGAGCGTTTTTGATGAAGAAAAACCCAGATTTTTTTAGATTTCACTGGACAAATACTTACAAAAATGTTGAGGCCACAAGTCTGTCATTTTATCTACAGACAAATTACATTTCCACAAATTAATCTTTTCGTGACGTTTATTTCTTGTTATAAAGACTTCAAATCATTAGCATTTAATCATTGAAAATAATTGTCTACTTAATTTTGCCTCCAGCGAACTTTATTCCACAATATTGAACATAACGATGACGGTATTTTCAAAGGGTCAAATCAGGCTGAGATTGTTTCTTTAAGACCTACTGTTGACGTACAAGATTAAGGTACACTTTGTTGTCTCAGAAGTCTCATCCTTTAATGCCGCTGGGGAAAACTCTCACGAGCAGTACTTTAAGGTCGTGTTTTTGTTGACTAGGGAAAACCTAGACACGCCGAAAACATGCAGTCTCTTTTCGGACCAGTCAAGACCCCTAACGCTCTGACAATACTTTACAAAGACATTTTGGCTCAGAATCATATTTTGTCTCCCCGATTTCAAATGACAGACCGATGAACCAATCAGCCAAACGCATGGTCCGATTGTATCCAAACAAACATGGCGGCTCACAAGGGGGAAAGGGCTGGAAAATAATACTAAGACTAAGAAACGGAGCAAATTTCTGCAGAATAAACAAGCGAAGCACTGAGTTCTTATGTTCCTGAGGTAAATCGAGCTCCAGATTTTGTTCCAATGCAAATAAACTCATAAATAAATGTACAAACGTTGCGTAAAGCCGAGTCTAGCCTATAATTTTGAGTGTGTATTTTCTATCCTAACCAGGCCGCTCCTTCTGAGACACAGTTATCTTGGATTACTCCGGTCATGTGACTCAAAGGAGGCAGCTCGAGGAGATTATCTGGTGTCAGTGTGTCAAGTCTTAACTAAAGGCACGGGACGAGGCTTCACCTGCTGTTCTTTAGCAAGGACACTCAATTATACTAACTCAAAACTAGACACTCCATACTATATGTGGTCTCTTTTGACTTTTAGTTCTTCTAGTAAGGAAAACGCCTTTTACACCATCCTGTCAAAGTTATTTCTGGGGGGAAAATGTAATATTATCTACAGCAGGAGTGCCAAATATGACCCTTCGACCAAAAAAACCCAACATTATTCTGAGAAGTAGACTACTTTTTACTGCAAGTTTAAAATCTTTGACCAATATAACCTCAATAACTGCATCTTGGTGTGAGACGGATTTGATGTAATGGTTTTGTGGCGTGGAGTGTGGCGGTACTTTAAAAGATCAGATAACGTTTTGGAATGATTCACAGCATTGATCACCGGTTTGTGGCCTTCCCTTGGTCTGTTTCATTATGCGGCCCCCCAAGCAAAGAGGCGAGAGAGAGACGATTTTATCTTATGATTGCCGGATGAAAAGCACATGGAAACTCTTCGTCATGGTTCAACACCAGAGAGAGAGAAGGGACTAAGGGCGGGGTAATAGTTCAGTCTGAAAGATGTACTCGTGCTAGCACTCTCGGCTCACAGCAAGAGGGTCACGGGTTTGGGCCTTTCTGTAAAGAGTTTACAGGTTTCTCTCCGTGCCTGGGTGGGTTTCCTCTGGGCTCCAGTTTCCCCCATCAACTCAAAATATCTTTCGGTTCTAGTACTACTTGGACCTTTTCGGTAGGTTCCTACTTGGAACCGGATAACGGTGCCCAGGCCTGAGTGCTGAACGTCAGTGACCACTGCTGCTGACAGGTCGCCCCAGGGGCCTTGAAGGATGGGTCAAATGCAGAGTGAGTATTAAAAACACCTTAACCTTAACTCACGGTTCAAAATCAAGCACAAATCTTTTCAAGAAACTGTTAATATTTTATGTTGAAATCATAATGTATGAAATGATTAGAATAGGAATAGGAGTTCTCCGTTTAGGTCCAGCACAATAATATATATGTATGCTCACTAAATTAGATGTTTTCTGTTATTTTGAATACAAATTGGTATTGAATATTAAGCGTTTTTCTTAGTATCGAGAAGCAAGTTAATTTTTGGTATCATGAAAACACATGTTCTGTCCCATGTACAGCAGATCTAGATCAAATTATCTTATTATCCGTCACATTTTGGTGCGCAACACCTCCATCAGTACGTCTTTATATCAATAGATGTTTGACAAAGAAAGTAGAGTCCTCTAAGAACTGAAAGAATCTCTCCACAACAAAAAGAAAGAAAAAAATCAAGATGGATCCAAGTTTTGCATATGAGATCCAGCTGTTTGAAGCTCTTATCGACCGAACAACAAACAGCCCACAAGTATGAGTAAACAAGTGAGCCACAACGAGAGCCAAGCACAAGATATCAACCATCACAACGGCAAATATTACTGTCGAGGGGCTAATTTTCAGATGGAGTCATATGGTTTGGAAGACTTTTATGTTGGCACAATATTAACAGTCAATATAGCAGAGCGTGAGCTTTTGATATTGCTATTTCCATCTGTAATGGAAAAAAGAGCCGTTGGAATGAATAGAGGATATTTCAATTATGTTATATCAAAAGTAAAGCCACTTCAAATGATCTACATCTGCATTGGAATAATCCATCTAAAAGCTCGTTTAAGAGCAGTTTGTCTGGTTTCAGCCCAGTTTAGGCCTGATGTAGACTTGCTGTGGTCCTGTTCTAGTCCTGGTTTTGTCCAGGTATAGTCCAGGTTTAGTTGCAGGATTAATTTTCCATTATTGATGTGGTTTTTGTGTTTGTTTGTGTTTGTTTGTTTGTTTGTTTCAATGGATCCTTTCCTGGCTCCAGTGTAATTAGAAACATTAGAACATTTCATCTCAACCATCCAAGCACAATAATATCACAGTTATCAATCTTCACATTGCATTATATTTCATTGAGAATAATGCCGTAGTCGTACAGAGTGCTCATTTGAGTTGAGACTGTTGGATTTGGGATGTGGTGGCACCAGAAGACCTTTAGCTGCAGTTCTAGTCTTGTGAGTCTCAAAATGAAACCAAACTGCGCAAGCAAGACCACCCATGTAAACATATTTGTATTTCAAAAGGCAGACAAAACTCACAATTGGCTCAAATCGCCAGCTAATTCATGCTATGTCTTCTTCTGCCTGCTGTCGTCCAGATAAATGCCGACACCACCAATAAACAAATGAGTCTACTTATTCAAATGTCGGTCGATTTAGACACCGTCGACCAATTAATTAACTTAACGGCCAAATTCCGAGCGCCCAGGCTGACAAATGCATGTTTTAGGATGGTGAAAGAAAGTAGAGCACTAAAAGAACACACAGACTCCATTTAGAAACAAAGAATTTGCCACTGTGTAAAATAATAAATAATCAAATAATCAAATTAACCTTAACACAACGCTCAAGATGATGATTTTCTGTGTTCATTCAGGAAATAGAACGGCTTCAATTAAGAGTAAAAAAACATAAATGCATTAGTTTTCAAGCCAGAGTATTCATCGAAGCTGTTTTAAACGTACTGATTAACAATACATCGTTAAAAGCTACATTCAAACACGATGAACAGAACCCTGCCGCTAAAAACGTGTCGACCAAATCTCCTCTAGTCTCCTTTTCCATTTCTTTCCCCGCGTGCTGTAATTGCGCAGGAATGTGTGGTCTGCGCGCCTGGCTTTCCTAAAACGTCCTGAAACAACAGCGGATTTGGCCCAAACTGGAACTCCACCCTGCCGCGATGACGACCGGCACACGGGGGAAGCATCACGTTCAAGTCAATCCAATAAAAGACTAAACTAGATCAGCCAACAAGTCTTGTGGGAGCAGTGAAGACGGCTATGGAAATAAAAAACGAGGCTAAATACGACCCGGAGGAGTGTAGATTGAAAAGAGCGCGGCCAAACGAGTTTCTCGGGACGCGAGGCAGACGGGGCTTCGCCAGTCGCCAGGAACAATGGCTCGTACGCGCCAACATTTTGACTTTATTGCGTTCAAACAGAAATCACAGAGGGTTTTGTCAATTTAATAAAGATTTGTGCTATTGAATCAAGGAGCAAAGTGACCCAACAATGAGGCTCTACATAACTTAAAGGGACAACTCCGCCTTTTGCAATCCAACGGCACAATTTACCGGCACGCGTCGCTCGATTGCCAGTCTCACGGTTATGTTCAATGTAGAATTATTCAGAATAAGCTTGCAATGTTTGGCTGTTAAAACACAAGGAACGAATTCTAACAACGCGCCACGTATTCATCAGAAGAAGTTGCTTGGAATGTATCAATACTAAGGAATCGCTTGCATTTCTGAACCTGTTTTTAGAGGGCCAAACCACAGGATGCAGAAGTAGTAACGGGCAGATATCAATACTGATGTTTTGTTTTTCTTTCTTTTTTTTTGGCAGGTTTTATCCAGTCCAATCCCACTTTATTTATGGAGCACTTTAAAAAACAGCAACATCGACCAAAGTGCTTAACAAAACCACACAAATGCACATGAGACAATGTAAAATAACCACACATTTTTAAATCTAACAAACTACAGTCAACATTACTACTTTGTGTTTAAAAAGCCAGAGAGAAAAAGTGTGTTTTTAAAGAAGACTTCATAACAGAGTGACTCATTCCAGAGTTTTGGCCCAGCAACAGAAAGAAGAACGGTCTCACCTTGTTTTTAAAGATTGGTGAGTCGACCTGAGAGAACGTGAAGGATTGCAAGGCCATGGAGACAAAATAAAAAATGTTAAAATCAATATGATAAGAAACGAGGAGCGAGTGCAAAGAGTTTAAGATCGTCCTGTTTTTTAGCTCTAGTTAAAAGTTGAGCGTTTTATGCACATATTTAC
This sequence comes from Chaenogobius annularis, assembly GCA_015082035.1. Taxonomy (NCBI): domain Eukaryota; kingdom Metazoa; phylum Chordata; class Actinopteri; order Gobiiformes; family Gobiidae; genus Chaenogobius; species Chaenogobius annularis. Next base: position 11,306 of record BJKM01001015.1, on the reverse strand, counting down.
CTTTTTATTACTTGGTTGGGGAGAATATAATAAGGTAAAATGATGTAGATCTTTTGTTGTTTGCGGTGGACAAAATCATACAAACTTATAGCACATTTATGCACATAACTGCACTTTCGATTTGATTGCCGCTCTAGCCCGACAGTTGCTAAAGTCGCACATAACACGAGACCACGGCGGCAAACGGCAGAATCGAGCCTCTCCGGCGAACAATGATCTTCAAAGAGCGTCTCTAATGCAAAGTGCAGAGTCGAGGGCAGAGGCTTTGTTCAAACGCACAGATGTGGAGAGGTCACGGCAGTTCAATAGGTATTAACTCCGCACTATATGTACGGCTTATGTCGGTTCAACGGGAGAGCGGACTTTTAACGGCTCACGCTGCCGTCGACATCCAATGCACTGTAATAATCTCCATCTGTGGTTAATATTCTGGAGGATTCAGAGGATTCTTTTATAGCGTGAGGAGAACAAGAGATGAGAGGGTGTCAGAATCAAGTTTAAAGACTAGACTTGAAACGAAAAGTCTATTTCAAAAGGGATTTTACACAGAGAATTCCAAACAGGAAACATACAACCGCGGTAGGAACGCAAGAGTTATCGCAGTCACATTGAAATTGCTTTTTTTTGACTAGTCGCAATTAGTGATTCTTGTGTTGGTTTAACAGTTCTGAGTTCAGTCTTTTCTCACATTGTAAAGCTCCTGTACATGTTTCAAATGTGAACTCCGAACAGAATCCTAATACATAAACTGGGATTCGAATCGTAAATCGAAAATGAAATTCTTGTCAGTTGGATATTTTTTCAAACTCGTTCTTTTTATTACGTTGTCAAATTATTTATTAGATATTTCACGTATATCAGAATTGTTTTTAAAGTGAATAACTAATGCCCACACTGTTTGTAATCAAGTTAAAAGTGATTGCCTCGACAAATCAGATTATATAACATTTCTAGTGTAACGTTAATTTTTTGTTTGTTTTTGTTTTTTTGATAAGGTTTACTATTAGCTGTATATTTCTATTTCTATTTCAGATAAGATATGATCATTCTTTATCGTCTCCCGTGGGACTCAAACTCTTCATAAAGTTGGATTTACTTTAGTCTGAAAATATGTCAGAGAGATTCAATTTGATCACAATCTAATCTTTCACATCGAAACTAACATCGACAACTGCAAAATCCCAACGTGCTTCTTCTGACGTCGCCACCCAGACAGAAAGCCCATCACATTTCCGCTTTAGTTCATTCCGACGCTGATTGCAGCCGCCAGAGTCCAGTACCTCCGACGCTGTTTCTATGCCATGGACTTAAAGGATTTCCCGCAGTGACTGAGGCCGCGACACTCACAGCCAATCACTTGATTAAACAAATTATCATCACCACAGTAATCAGAGCCTGCCTCCCGCTGCTCCGCTCCTATTACACCGTGAAACAGCGTCAATCGCGGCCTGCAAAAGTCACGGATTATCGGACGGGAAAGAGGGGAAGGGGGGGGCGACCTTGGCGGGTGTCACAGCAAAAAGGCTTACATTTGGGGAGAAACTCAGGCAGATTATAGTAGAGAGCGTAAAAAGGGATACGGGGTTATTTTGGAGGGTTGTTAATGAAACGGTTTAAGCTTTTTAAATTCGAGCCGAGTTAAATATTAGTCAAGGGTCGTACATTAAGGAGACCGGAGCGGACTATGGTGCAGGAAAAAAAAAAAAAACCTTTCAAATTGGATAAAAGTCTACAAAATTGTTCTGCGGGGATGCTAAGTGATGCTATCAAAATGGAGTTTTCCCTATTAGCACGGTTAAGATATTCCGAGGTCCGATATGGTCCGATATTGAACCTTTGGCAGATCCTTTTGTCTTTCTGAACAGCAGATGAGTGAATAGGCTAAAAAAAAAAAATGGCTTGTATGTTTACACAATCATGCACCAAATCATGTAATACCCCAGATGAATACAGTGAAACGTTCATTTGTGAACTTAATGATAAAAAGATGTGGACGTTGCTATGGACCATCAAATCTTATCAGCCCCAGCAGCAAAAACAAATGTTGGATATTGTTATCGGCTCATAAAAGAATCCACATTGGCCCATCCCTAAAGCAGAAGGTTGGAGCCAAAACTGCCATATATTTTACTTTAAATACAAGACAGAGAAAGCAAAATAGTTATTTACGAGACTGAACTCAAACTTGGAATGAGATGTCTTCTATTTGTTTGATAAAGAAATATCTAGTAGAGTGGTTAATGTTAATGTGAATTGTGCACTGTCCCTGTCATGAACTAAATAAACTAACTAATCCTTCCAAAATATTCACTACGGGTCTTTAATAATGTACAAACCTGGAAAACAAGTTCATTAGGTCACAAATGAAAACGTCTATTATGCAGTCCATTCATTATATTTCCGCACCGACTGACCAATTTGAATAATATCCATTAAATAATAATATCTATTACCAAATAAAAAGTTTTTCCTAGACCAGAAGTATGAGGTAAGACTAAAATATAAACTGATCAAGTAATACAAGAATGTTTAAAGGTCAAAACTACAGTGTTAACTCTTATTTATTTTATTTTTTTACATAATAACACCATGTATTTTGTTGTTACCGTTCCAACAGCAATTTCAACTGGTTGCGATTGATCTTGCAGCCTTATTTTCCACACAACCGTACAAAAGAAATGTCCACGGGTGCAGCTTTATTTGCACGTTCTCCCATCTAAACACATTCCTTCTGACTCTGCGGCGTGTTCAGGAGCGTCGCGGCGCCCTCTCTGTTGCCCATCTGAACGGTTGTGTGCGACTGGGAGCGCGCACAGCTGTTGCACGGCGCATTAGCGACAGATTAACTGCACACATTAGAGGCTGTGATCACGTTTACCTCCACGGCACTGACACTGAGCCCCCGTGCTAAAGGCTAAACCGGGCTCCCACGGCAAACGGCACGCTTAGGCTCTGTGTTTACATGTTTTACTGCCCCCAAAATAACCAAACAACCGACTCGGGAAATGAAATAGACGTCTGTAATAGCTAGGTTTCGTTGTACAGTATCTATTTTAGAAGTTTATTATGTTATCTGACACTATTTCACTGAGCTGAACCGAAAAAAAAAACGATCCCACTTTCGCAAACCACTGGATTAGTCGACTTTTCTTTTTTTTTTTTTTTAAAGGATTTAGATGGACAACAGCAGAAAGGAGAAGTGAGTGAGCTGGAGTTATGGGAGTGACTGGACAGTTTAATCTGCCTTTTCACTTGACTTTTCTGCTTACATAGTCGTTTTTCCGCGAGATCTAAATCATTTTAAGAGCTATTACCAGTGCCACACCCAGTTTTAGTCAATTATTCGATACACAGAGCATGTTTAGTTGAAGAGAATAACAAGAATAACTGAGAAAATAACCAAAATAATCTTTTATGAACGTAAACGAGGAGGTTCATGTTAAAGATCGAATCAATACCAGACGTGAAAACTGTTACATACTGTAGAGTTATCACCACGTTTAGCTTTTCTATTTATTTTTATTGTGATTGCAAAACTGCCACTCTCGCCTTACAGCAATTCCCTGACCAAACTGTGAGGGTTTGCATGTTCTCCCTGTGTTTGTGCCAGTCGCTTCTATCGACGGAAGCATGCGACGAACAGCTAATTCTCCGGCCAGATCCTGACCAAGATCCTGGCTCATGATCTGCAGATGGATGGGCGGTCTCCAAACAGGTTTACTCGAGGTACGAGCGGTCCAATCCACAGGACACTTTTCCCCCACGGAATCAGAGGAGTTGCTTGGCGTTTCGTAACTTGTATTTGACCAATGCATGTGCGGCTTCTCAAGAGATTATTTTCCTTTAACACCTCATTAAAATTGCTCGCACACTTGCAATCCAAAGCCGACTATGTAATGAGAAAAGACTTATCGTGATTACTTTCCACATGAAAACATAAAGACCATTTTACACCGTAGCTGGTCGGGCACTCGGGTCGCACCTGGTCCATTCGCCGCGTTACGCTCGGTACACAGTTGGCGTAGTAGCAGTTAAATCCCCATTAGAAAAGCCAAGCAGGGCACTTCCTCCTGTGTCGTTCCCAGCGTTAGCTCAGGGCCCTGTTCTGAGTGAGTCACTGTCTGGAGCTGCTCAGATGATGCGGTCACACACTCAGACATCTGGACACATGTGGAAGAGGTCAGCGTTCGGCGAAATCAGCAGCGGGGGCAAAAGAGGAAAACAAACTTAACCCTGAGCCGTGACGTTTGCACTTTCTGTCACATCGAAGAGCAAACAAGAACAGGTCACACAAGCACATGCTCTGTTTTAAGTGTGTTTCGCAGGTTGTATTAACGTTTGAGTGCCAAACATAGCCAAACATAGATTATCTTATTACATGAGATGGTTTAGTAAGTAGTAATCGGGTTGTAGTCGATTAAAGAACTGCTTGGTGGACTGAAGACACGACTTTTGCATCAATTCATCGATTAAAAGGCACGCAAGCTCTTAAAATTGTTGGGATCTTGTGTGAAAATACAATGTATACAGTGGAGTACTAGTAGACAGCATTTTCATGAGCAAAATGTCAGATTAAACTGTCAATTCACTGACAAAACTCCAGTTAACTCAATGCTTTCTCCTTCTGGTCGACTAAGACAACAACAATGAATGCTCAATATTTCATACCGTTTTGTTTGTTATTTAGTATTTTTTGGCCTGTAAGTTTTATTGGGGGGGGGGGGTCGGTCGATACAGTTTTAGTCCACCCAACATTTTAATTAAAATTTACTTATTATTTTACGTCGATTGAAAAGGTTTATATGGGACAACAGGAGAAATAGAGTTATCTGAAGGTTTGGGAGTTTAATCTGCCTTTTTACAACTTTTACCTGGTATTTTTCTGTCGAAAATGTTGTTTTTGCATGACGTTCTGCGAAGTTGTCGTCTTGTACGTGCAGTTTGGTGCTAGATAAAGCATTTTGCCAGTTTCACGCCACTTATTTAGTTCACTAGGCATGTTTTTAGTTAACAAAGATGTCAACCAAAAACCAAGTAGTCAACTAAATAAGTTGACTACAGCCCTATTATACATGATACGGAGGTCTACAACAAATACAAATATTACTAAGACACACACACCAGCCACCAGCAAACCATAATGAGTATATAAATAAAATCACACGCAAAAAATCTATAAATTGCACAGGTTTAAAAAGATTAAACCTATACATTTTTTGTAGCTAAATATGTTGCAGTAAAGCTCACATTTGCCATAAAATACAGGCAAAACCATGTTTCTACTGTGGGTTCCACTTCACTTACCAAAGACAGCGAACAATTGTCGTGTTCCATTTCTCCTTTTGAGTTAAAAGTTTCACTAAAACATTACATTTTTTATGAAAATGTATTAAATATCGTCGTGCTTTCTAATGTGGTCACTTACATACATCACAGAACAGTTAAAATGCCCCAAATCTCCTGATAAATCCATCTTGTTTGACAACGTTTCTCTGTGTATGCCAGTCAAAATGTCCCGCATCTGTTAGCCATTCCCAATGCTATCTCAATGACGTCACCTCATTTTCTCCCCCTGCTAACTCCTTCCAAAGATTTGTACGGAAAAGAAAAGAAAAGAAGGGAAAAAAAAAAAAGGCCACGGCACATTTAGCACATCTGCGCTCGCTCATATTTACGAGTTCGCTTTATCGTTTCCAAAAGGCGCCAATTGATATCTGCAGTGGCTTTCCTCCCAGAATCCAAAAATGTACTCCCTCAAGTCTGCAGTTGTCGTTTTACTCGCCCGTTATCGCAAAACAAGGGCCTAGACTGGGGTTAGAGAGTGTAAATTAGGCTCGCAATGTTGGGCGTTTCACCGACCACAAATTACAGTCCACGGCCTCTTAATTTGAGCAGATTTTTTATGAGAAAATGCACAGATTTCACAGGCCGCCGGGGAAAGCCAAAGCACTGAGCGGTCGTTAGGGTTGTAGCTCGAAGCAAATAAATGCATGTGAGAACGGAGATACGTGAACTTCAGCAGGATCTAAAGACAACAGCGATTGTGTTTATTGGAGAACGCTCATTCATCAGCGATGGGACACTGTTGGTTTGATTCTACACTTGGTTACTGACGGGGCAACGCGATTGGATGATAATGCAGCTCTAGATGCTTCTGCTTCTGTCGTGCTTTGTAGTGAGTGGCAGATGGCTTCAACCAATCACGGTGAAGTGTGAACTCCCAGAAGAAGCAAACTTGTTGTAGATAGTTATCTTGTGGGGAATGAAATCGAAATCATGATCTTGGCTCTGGAAAATGTGAGCCCAATGTCGATTTCTCCCCGTGTCTGGGTGGGTTTTTCCCATCAAGACAAAGCTTACACCATAGGTAAAATCCTCCAGCTCAAGTCCTGACCGACAAGTCAAGCTCAAGGCCTGGAGATGGGTCCTCGAACGGCATTGTAGGATGTGTCAAATGCAACAACAACAACAACAACAACAACAACAACAGCAAAGTGAACCTCATGACGTCTTCCTTACATCATCCAAAGACAAACAATTCCAGTTTAGACCCAAAATAAAGTCTTTGTGAATGTGATATGTGAGTGATTGGTGGTGATCAGAGAAGACTGCGGGTACAGAATGGCAGCCACATCTTTGTCAGTCAGCCCGAGGGCAGCTTTATTATTATGTGTGAGAGTTTCATGCGACTAAGGCTTGTTGGCCTAACTCCAGCCATACGTGAGCTCTAACCAAAATAGATGGTGTGACATATCTGCTGCAGAGGTAAGAGCAAGAAACTCTGATCGTTACATATGTTTCCCTTCTTTACAGTAATGCAAAACAAAAGTATCAATGACTAAACTATGTAGGTGTTTAGATACAAAACAACACCAGGCCAGGAAATGCAGAAGTTTGCACACTTAAGCAGCTGCAACAAACTACTAGTGGCATTATGAGGCATTTAGTATCAGTGAAATCTAACTGTAGAACAAACAGAAACACAGAAGTTCCGTGTTGAACTGATTTCCCGCTCGTTATGTAAAAGTAAAAATACACAGTTCGTGTTGAGAGCGCATTCCTCGGCCCGGCTCGACTGCAACAACAGCAGCAGGGCCAGTCTCACCCAACGCCACTGTTTACTGGAGCCGTGCGCGACTCCGGCAACCTTTGACCTCCTGCCAGCTCTCACTCGCCGCACACTTTGCCCCAGACGGATTTAGGCTCGGACCACCAAACGGACACACCAGCCTGGGCTCGTTCCTCTGCTCTGGGTGGCAAAGCAGCAAAAACAGTATGAAATGATCCGCAAAGACAAGAACCTAAACACAAAGAACAATAAAATCCAACCTCTGACAGAGGTTTACTAATAACTACTACTTATACTACTTAAGAATGATTCAGACTTTAGTTAATAACTCCTAATCTTAATCCCTTAATAATAGTTCTACACTATTCATAATGAAAAAGGACATATGATTGGTTGCATAGTTTTTGGAGCTTTTAACTCCCTGTTCTACGAGACGCACTGTTCCCCTCATCAGGTACATACCTGGAGTAGTCATTTAGCTTCATTCACGCTAGTTTGATAAAATCCTGTTAAGAAACTCCTTTTCTCCTCCGTAGCGCAATAAAAACTCCGTTTCGTGAATCTCCTCGTTCTGTTGACGTGGCTCTGAGATCGTTCTCTGTCAAGTTTAAATAAATAAATCATCACCAAACTGAAATAATGGCCTAGTCTTAAAACTGTCTGTAATCCCCTCTGTGGCCAGTAGAAAACTCAGGTGGTCCATTTTATTTTACATCACTGGTTGCACAATTTTTTTTTACTTTTCTATTTACTATTCCGAGAATACTTTCCAGTATCTTCTATGTGGTATTTTATGTATCCGTATTGATTATTCGAAATGAGTTTAGCTTCTACTGTGATACTTGCCAAAAATTATATAATATTGGGTAAAGAAAATATTATTCTGAGAGGAGACTATGACGGGAAAGGAAAATCGGAAAACCCACATCGAACGTCTAGAATATTCGCATTACTAATCCAAAGATTTTACAAGTCTAATTTCTAGACTAGTCTAATTCAAGTCACACATAAAACAACCGCAACGACACGAAGAATCCTGACTCTGCAAAATCAGGTAAACGTTTAAAGACGGGTTCAACCAGGGTCTCGTTTGCCACATTTTTCCATTTGCAAAGCGTACATTCAGCGTAGCACAAGAAAGAACTTGAAGTGCTAGAAAGGAAGAAGGGTCTGGAATTTCCTGAGACTAAGACGGGTTTTAAAGAACAATTGTTTGGAGAAGCAAGTCAAGATGGCGTCCTCACCAAATATAAGCCAAAGTCAGATCATTGGTTTTCTTCCTAATGTGGTATTTCCCCTGTGGCATAATCGATTAGCTTGTCAAACCAGACAATACACCTACTCAATCTGACAAAGGCAACATTTTTTCAGGCTATTTTTTAGGGCAACTTTTAACTGTGCATTCAGACATATGTTTGAAAAATAATGGTCAACAGAAACGAGAAAAGAGGAAGTGAAGAGAGGAGGAGAATAATAATAGCAAGGCGACTCTCCGAAACATACGTACCGACAGATGTTTTGCAGATTTAAAAGACGAAAAAGAAAAAAGAAGCGTAGGGGGAAAATATCCTTCGCCTCATTTAGTTCAAGCAGATGTGAGTGGGAATGTAAAGCCAGGAACCCAAAAGGGCTATAATGACAATAGCCTCCAAACATAAAGTGCAGTTTATTTGACAAAGGAAAACAAAAGCACAGATTTATTTTTCGTTCAAAAGGGGATTTTTAACATGATTGGGTCTGGCTTGTACACAGGCTGGGTCCATCTTGATAAAAATTAGCGAAAGTTTATTCTCTTTACATTTGATAATATGCCAACACTCAGTCGATATATCTGATGGCGCGTAGGATGAAAATCTAGAATATCATTAGCAGTCAGCAACATATAGGCTTGTAGTCGGGTCTAAAGACATGTTCTGTGTATGCATCTTAAACCAACTAAGGGCTCAAACCTTTAAGCATAACTCTATGAAATGAAGTATAATGCAAAGTTTAGTTTAATAGTACAATTAAGTAGGCAGCGTAGTTGACGTATAAAAAAAAGACATCAGCTGTTTTTGATAATCTGTAATTGTTTATCTGGACTTACGGACTCAGTGGAACAGAACGAAAAGACTTATGAAATAACAAAAAGCAGCTGGCAGTTTATTATCATCAAAAATGTCAGAAAGAATGACTTTTACATATTCAATTGGCATATTGGTAAATATTTCCATCTAGACGGCTTTCAGCGGCCACATATTGTGAGGGGCCTTTATTTGGTGTTGAGAATGTGGCATTTATAAAAGTCTCGATTTTGTACAAACTGAATAAATAATTTTGAGCTATAATTGCCTGGGGACTAATCATTAAAAATCTGTCTGACTTAGTCGAGCTAACTGAATTATTGTTAGTCATAAGCTCGCCATCGGCTCATGTTCAAGAATTTACCTTTATGTAACTGTAACTCCCAAACTGCATTATACAAGACTACAAGCTTAAAGGACTGCATCTAAGAAGCAATTAACGTATACGCTATATAAGTAAAGAGAAAAACTATCTCAGTAAACTGGTGTATTTTACTTGTATAGCTCATACTTGAAAATGCAAAAAAATAAATACTTCACACTACTACAATACGATGCCTTATTACTTTGCTGCTGTCAAGTGAAGTATATAATAGCTTAATATTGCACGGTGCAGGGCTATCAACCTGGTGAATTGAATGGGTTGTGTTCAGAGTCATATTGCATACCAGTGTCTTTATCAATCCTTAAAGCCGTAGATTTATTCGTAGACGATAGGACACAGGACCATGGTACTATGGCTGAAAAGGACGAGATTAGATTCTGAAGAAAGGTGACTAAGACTTTTGTATAGTATGTTTTAGTAAAACGTCGTTGGAGGAATTTTGTATACGATTGTGACCAAGCTTACACTTGTGCTTGAAATAGTCTTGTAGTAGTTTCACATGAACAGAAATAAATTTGGTAAATGTAAGTCTTAGCCTTGGAAGTGGTGCGTGTGCTGTTTTGTTACACCCTCCTCGTGAGGTTTGTCCACACGCGGAGACGTTTATATTTAATTACACATCATAGGCTAAAGAGCTGGGCCACAGATATAATGAGTAATATGTATACTCCTTATATCCTCAATACACTTCAAACCTTAAAACATCTGAAACCAGCCACATAGTTAATCATCGGGACATACAGTGGTTTTTCCCAGTAATGGCGTCCACAAGAGTGGGTGTGGTCTTGGTGTAAATAATGTGTTAGTTTCATTTGGAAACCAACCACTGTTTTCACTCTTTTTTTTTAAGTCATTCGTGACAGATTGTGCATTTTCAAGTAACAAAAACTAACCTCCTCCTCTCTTTCATTGAGTTTTTTTTTTTGGCAGATGGCTTGGTTGACACAAGATATTTGGTTACATTATTGATTTATTGGCTAAGTTCTTGTTGATTGTGTAGATTTTTAGGACCGTTTTCCTTCATCTCCATATCTTCGTGTCCTGTTTTTTGGATACAATATTGCTCCTATTAAGCTGTGAGTGTGCTCGCGTATTGTAGTTGTGGCGAAGGAGGCAGCTCGTCAACATACCGATTGGTTTATTTAACCACGATGTGAGATGATCCAACCTTCTGTTACCGTTGATTTCATTTTACTATGGTTTTAGGGAGAAAAAAAATGAGTCACCCTCTTTTATCAGTCTATGTCACGCCATCGTATTATTTCAGAAAGTTTTTGATGTCTTTAAAGCTGGGTCAACACTGCCTGGTAAAGGTTGATCTACTTAGATGTTCATGGTGTCAACTTTTGTGATATGTGGGCATGCCTACATATCGCTACATCGATAAACACCACTCTTCGGCCCTCCTCGTCTCGCATCTTCTGCTCGCCTCATCTTTGCCTCTGTATGAAATAAAACGGGTTGTAAGGACAGAAGATTAATACGATGCGAGCCTCAGCCTACAGCGACGTTTTAATGACGGTTTTACACTTAACACACAACTTTGCCTCCGCTTTTACTATAACAATACATTTTGCTCGTCGGCTTCCTACTCAAGTTCACATAAAAGTCTCACAAAATCTCTAACGCCATATATCATCCTAGATAATATTTTGGCGCTTTGATAGCGTAGATGATGAAACCGATATTGGTGTGAAAAAGAAGTTCTGGACAAGCACTAATCCATTCATCGGCATACCTTCCATCAATCCGGCACCTAATCCTGGCCAACTGGGGCTAATAAGCTAAC